>JAOWBN010248751.1:0-11706 GCA_028565015.1 Pinguicula moranensis | reverse complement strand
CTCCGGATAGAGAGCTTCCTCTCTTGGGGCTTTTCGTGGTTCGCGATTTCCGTTCGGTTTTCACGAGTTCCGGCGACCTCGACGGATTCGGCGACACTGGAGGTAAGTGTAGCTATCCCTAACTTCCTAGAACAAGATTAAACACGTTTTGGGCTTGATTTCGGTGTTTATTCAAGATCGAAATTTTGAAGATTTGTGAAATCTTGTCCCATTTTTCCAACAACATATTCTCTCTATTTTGCACATGTTTTGATTTCCCATATATACCAACTCCTTTTTAGATTCATCTAAATTTTTGAACCATTCCTTATGCGGGCACGTGTGGTATGTACATTCACTATCTAAAACCCACTCATTTCCTAAAACCTCATTTGAAATTGTGAAAGCTTCTGATAAATAAGATGATACAAAAAGAAAATCACTATCATTTTTAATGTTATTAATTTGTGGTGTTGTGATTATATTCGTTTCTGCTAATCTTTTTTCTTTCAATTTTAACCTATAACAATTTGTAATAACATGCCCTAATTCTTAATACCTACAATATATTTCATCTTTATCATTTAAATGTCATGAAGAGATGTCACCTTTGTTTGTTGTATTGTCTATGATAGGTGTATGAGTTTTAGTTAGATTTTGGGATTGATTACTTGTTCAAGGTTTTGAGTTTATGTAAAGTGCATTTGAGATTTTTCTGGATTGTTTGAGTTCTAGTTCCCTAGTCTTTAATACTGACATTATAGTTTCTAATTTTGGTACATTTTCAGAATATTGAAGAGCACTTTTTACTATAGTGAAATATTCGAAAATAGAATTTAAAAGTATACTTTCTTCGTCCAATTCGTGATTTGTACCTTTTAGAGTGTACTAATTTAAAAAAGTTATCTAAATTTCTTCAATAGATTTTAAGAGATCCATTTTATACGAAAATAATAATCTTTTGGTTTTTATTAAATTTGTTGCAGTTTTTTATGCATATAGTGAATTTAATTTTGTCCAAAGAATTAGAGGATCTTCTTCACGATCTACCTTTCTAAGTACAAAATCAGATAAGTTAAGAATTACTAAATTATAAGCGTCTTCTTTTATTTCATGAATTTTCTTTCTAGCCTCTTCAGGCCATTCCTTAATGTCTTCTTTAAGGGCATTGTGAACTTTATTGTGTGATAAAAATGCTTTCATTTTCCTAGACCAACTAGTAAAATCTTCTTTCCCATCAGACATAGTTATTTCTACCCGTGTGTTCATTTTTGTATAGAAGTAAACTCCTTTTAGAAAGGAAATTTACGATGCTACTTTTAGTATTTGAGGCAGTCTGTAGTATTTAAATCCTTTAAGGTTGTTTAACAGAATAGCTAATTAATGGGTTCTATAGTCTATCAACGAAATATTAAATAACAGATTAATGTATGGTAAGCTTTAAGACAATCGAAATAAATATGTTATGACAGTAAAACGTGATGGAAAAAAAAGGCAGCCGCTTAACAAAATGTTGCAAGCAAGGAGAATGCACAAAACTTTGGACAGTTTACCAGATTTTAAAGAGTTAATTTGTGAGAAATGTAAATAACCGAACACTATAAAAGCAAGAGTTTGAAGAAATGTTTTCAACGGAAAAATTATGAGAACAAATTTTAAGTCCGGTCGAAGAACTCGAACCAAAAACAAGGTTTGGTAAAATGGGTCACAAAAAAATTTGACCAAAAACTTATGGTTTCTGCAGATTAAGGGTTTTACGAAGGTGATGAAAACAGCAACCGTTTCAACTTCAAAAGAAAAAGTTCTGTGAATTTACCAGATCCATTAGATCTAACAGTACGTTTAGCAAAGGAAATACAATACCAAGCAAAAAAGGGCCGTTCTTCACTCAGAAGCGAACCAAATCGAACAGATCCGGCAGGCATCCACGCCACCGCACCACTTGTTAGGATTTGGTGCCGGATCTAACTTTTCTGAAGGCTTCAAGTAATTCGTTAGATGACAAAATGCGATAAACTGAAAACTAAATTGAAGAAATACACCAAGATGTAAGTCCCGTGGTTCTGACGGTTGCCCGTGCGTACATCCGAGCTCCGGAATCGGTAGCCCTTGCAGCTATTTTATTTCTTCACAAACGTTTACAAATACAAGAGGAGCTATAGTCACAGATTTCTGTCGAAATGAAAAACAGTAACAAATGTTAATGGAGAAAATAGGTTGAGAAAGATGATTTGGAAAAATCCATTGAAGATGAATCAGTGGGAGTCAAGTGTTCAGAGAGTAAAAAGATTAAGTTGAAGAATAAAAATGTTAGTAAAAGTTGAAAGAAAAAATCGAGAGAGTTTTTGGTTGAAGTTGAAGAGTCCAATACTTATTATTTTAGAGTGTCTTTTTGAAATCTATTAAGAAGATGAAGAATCAGTTTGAATTTTGAAGTTGTTCTTATTGAGGAGGTGAAGTGAAGTAGTGACCATTGGATCGTTTAGATGGTAGATGGCTCGGATCGTTTGTGCTGCTCGAGGAGGCGTGATTTAGGGTTTGTCGCACGATTTTATACATTTCAATGATCGAGATCTCCTGCTGCGTTCAAGGTGGCAGATGGAGTGTGAGTCATAGGATCATGAGCTCAATCAACGGTTCCAAGGCAGTGCAGAAGCCGATGAGTCCGCTGCATGCAGTCCGTTGATTTCCACCGAGGCGTCTAACTGGATGGGTGACATCTTTGGCACGTGTTGGGATAGGCCAACACTAGTGTAGGAACTAGGAGTGTGCAATTTTGGGTTAGTTTGTTCATATAGTTATAGGCCCAAATAGTTAGTCAGAGTTAGTTTAGCCAATAGTTAGTTCAGCCCATACTAGTTTGGACTTCAATTTTCAATATTCTCCACCTTTAAGTTACAAACGAGACTGCAATGTGTCTTGTATTTGTTGCAGGGGTTAGAGTCCCTAATAGCTCATCATCTAAAAAATTAGGCAACACCAAACAAATATTTTAAAGCCAATGATTTCATAGTTAAATTCCAATGTTCAAGTTGTTCATTCAATATCACAGATCCATAATAAAATAAATTGGGAAATTTTAATTTGTTAAGAACAATGAATGCAAAATTAGATATCTCGGTTATAATATGATCAAGTAGATTAATTTCATTATTTAAAATAGTACAACCAAGATTCTGAGAAATATTATTTTGATATTTAATTGAAGTAGAAGAGTTTGAACCTGTTTGAATTTGATTCAATTTAAAATTGTTATAAATTTTTTTAGGGTTTTTAACTATTTCCTTTTGAGGATTTGATTTTTGTGGCTCCTTTAATTCATGTAGAGTTGAGTGTTTTTTTATTAAAAGAGTTTAGTTTATGAGGCTCCAACTTAATTTGAGTAGGATTAAATAATTTTTTATTTTCAAGTTCTATCAAATTTTTAGGAGTGTGTTTAATATTGCATTCGGCTGAAGTGACGAAAGCACAAGTTTCAATTTGACCACGAAATTTTCCTTCTCAAAAATGACAAACCAATACTTAGTGGCACTAGAAAGAATTGTTTGTCAAAGTTTTTAATGTGTGAAATATAATTTTTTTAACTACAATCTCAAAAATAATTATATTAAAAAATATAAAAATCTATATTAAAAACTACCCAAAAAACATAAAAAAGAATATCTGTTAAAAATTATTTCTTACCTCTATATCAATAATATTAGTAATATGACCAAAATTGTATATATATATAATATATATATATATATATTACTGTTCGAAGATGATTTGAAGATTGAACAAAAATATGTTCTATTTTTCTTGATCTTCTCGGTTTACATTCTCTTGTTATATAGATAACACACACCTAACACGTCTAGTAGTGGGAGGTTAGATAAGGGATAATCCCTAAACATAAGGGATTATCCCTTTTTACAGGTATAACCACAATCCCACTACTTTATTCAGTCTTATCTAATCTATTACCACCCCTCAAGTTAAATTGGGGTTGTCTTCAATTCCCAATTTGGCAAGTACATCGTGGAATACTTGGCGAGGCACAGCTTTGGTCAGAATATCAATTAATTGATCTTCGGACCTGACAAATGGAAGGCGCACAGTGCCATCCTCTATCTTTTCTTTGATAAAATGTCGATCCACTTCCACATGTTTAGTTCTGTCATGTTGAACTGGATTTTCAGCAATGCTAATGGCTGCTTTACTATCACATTTGAGTTGACACGTTTCTTTCATAGGTTCTCCTATATCTGCCAACACTTTTTTCAACCAGAGGATTCTGTCAGTCCACGTGCTACTCCTCTAAATTTTGCCTCAGCGCTAGACAAAGCCACCACTTTCTATTTTTTACTTTTCCAGGTGACAAGATGCCCACCAACAAACATAAGATAGCCTTATTGTAGATTTTCGAGCAATTGGATTTCCTGCCCAATCAACATCTGTATATCCTTCTATTTTGAGATGGCCATTTCGACGAAAAAAGATTCCTTTTCCAGGTGACCCCTTGAGGTATCTTACAATCCAGAGTGCAGCTTCCATATTGTCTTCCTGCGGTCTATGCATAAATTGACTTACTATACCAACTGTATAAGATATGTCAGGCTGAGCATGAGCTAGATAAATCAACTTGCCCACCAAGTGTTGGTACCTAGCCTTATCTGGAAGAGAAGCCCCATCAATTATCTGCAACTTTTGACTTGTAATAGTAGGTGTTTCTACGGGCTTGCAGTCTACTAATCCGGTCTCAGCCAATAAGTTCAGTATGTACTTTTGTTGTGAAATAAAGATCCCTTATTTTGTTCTTTGAAACTCTATTCCCAAAAAATACTTGAGTTCACCCAGGTCCTTCATTTCAAATTCACCAAATAAGTTTCTTCGGAGTTCTTGTATTTCTGTAGTATCACTTCCTGTAATAACCATATCATCCACATAGATAATTAGGCACGTAATGAGTGTACCCTTTTTTTTAGAAATAGAGTATGATCTCCATTGCTTTGAGTGTACCCGTACTTTTTCATAGCAAGGGTAAACCGGCCAAATCATGCTCATAGTGACTGTTTGAGACCATAGAGTGCTTTTCTTAGTCGACACACTTCATTCGTTTTTAGACGGTCTGAGTATCCAGGAGGTGCTTCCATATAAACTTCTTCCTTTATATCACCATGTACAAAGACATTTTTTTACATCAAATTGATCTAGAGGCCAGTTCAGATTAGCTGCAACAGAGAATAACACACGGATTGTATCAAGTTTCGCCACTGGGGAGAAAGTTTCAGAATAATCAACATTGTATGCTTGGGTATATCTTTTCGCTACTAAGCGTGCTTTATAGCGTTCGATAGATCCATCAGCTCTGCGTTTAATTGCATACACCCATCTACAGCCCACTTGACGTTTGCCTGTGGGTAGCTGACAAATATCCCACGTATGATTTTTTTCTAATGCAACCATTTCAGTTTCCATAGCACTCCATCATTCATCAGACTATAAAGCTTCCTGAATGTTCTTGGGAAGTGTTTCTGAATATAAGGCTATAGAGAATGCGGAACCAGTCATTAGCCCACTCCCCCTAAGCAAATTAGCCACATGATACTTTGACTGTCGGGGAATATGTTCTAGCTTGTACTGGCGTGCAGGCACCCCACGTGTACTCCTAGGTGGAAGAACACATTGCTCATGTACAGGCGCCGGTATAGGAATATCCAAAGCATCTGCGGAAGAAATATTTGTAGTAATATCATCTGATGAAATGAACTCATAATTACTAACCTCTTGGATACCAGTTGCGGCATGCGAACATGGGCTAGCCGGGCGAGATGCTGGTGTGGTGGTTTGTACTATGTTAGTAGTAGGAACTTCAATACCAGAATTCATACTTTGGGTAGGCAACAAATCAACCGGAGCAATTAGCCAACCCACCGGATCAGCCTGATATGGTGTATCTCCCCCTTGATCACTGGGTTGCCTGAAGTAATATTCTGTCTCAAGAAAGTTACAATCCATCGTAGTAAACAAACGACAAGTTTTAGGATTGTAGCATCGATAACCCTTTTGATTAAGCCCATAGCCAAGAAATGTATACTTGATAGCACATGCAGATAATGTTGTGCGCTCAATTTTGGGTATGTGAACATAGACTGAACACCCAAAAAACCGATGAGGAAGAGTCAAGGGTGGCGATATTGAGACCAAGGCGGTGAGAGTTTGGAGTGGTGTTTTGAGGCTTAAAATTTTGTTAGGTACCCGATTCATGAGATACACGACTGTAGACGTAGCATCGGACCAAAACTTGGGGGCAACATTTGCTTCAAGCAGTAGAGCTCGAGTTATTTCAAGGATGAGGCAATTTTTTCGCTCAGACACCCCATTTTGTTCAGGGGTATGAGCACAGGTGGTTTGATGAACAAGACCTTTATCAAGGAATTTTTTTTCAATGTGTGGTTGACAAATTCACCATCATTGTCCGACCATAAGGTCTGAATAGGACAGTGAAATTGAGTGAGCACCATAGTATAAAACTCAATGAATTTTGGAGGAACGTCAGACTTATGCTTCAAGAAATAAATCCACGCCATGCGAGTACAATCATCAATAAATAACACAAAATACTTAAATCCATTCCGACAAGTAGTAGGAGTGGGCCCACATA
Source organism: Pinguicula moranensis (assembly GCA_028565015.1). Lineage (NCBI taxonomy): Eukaryota > Viridiplantae > Streptophyta > Magnoliopsida > Lamiales > Lentibulariaceae > Pinguicula > Pinguicula moranensis. Next base: position 5,081 of record JAOWBN010248751.1, on the reverse strand, counting down.
CATCAAAGTGAATCAAGAAAAATGGACGATTTGATCGAGTATTAGTCAATGGATAAGAATGTCTGTGACTTTTGGCTAATACACATGTTTTGCAGTGAACACATGATTTATTTCGAAAAAACTGTGGAAATAATAATCGAAGATACCCCAAAGAGGGATGGCCCAGCCGGCGATGCCACAACCAAGCTTGTCTTTCAGCAGCACCATGAGTCAGCATACATGTTCCCTGGGAAGCAACCTCATCGACATAGTTAAACCATCTTGCTCAGTGCCTCGCCCAATGATCTCTCCCGTCCTGATAGCCTGCAGAAGGCAAAAAGTAGGATACATGAGCACCGTACAATTTAACTACTTTGTCACGTGACTAATAGACAATAATTTGTAGGATAGATTAGGAACAAATAGACAATTCTGCAATTTTAAAGTCGGAGATAATTCAATTGATCATGCACCCCAAACATGTTCCAGTACCCCATTCGTTGTCTGTATACAAGTCCATTTTAGAGTAGACGGCACCAAAATATCACTAGGGTCATTAGTGATGGTATCTGTTGCCCCACAATCAAAGAGCCATGAACGAGTATCACGAACCGTACACACCACTCCCGGGTCATCATTAAACCAACCTGGTTTAAAATATTGTGGCCCACTGGATGTCTGAGGAAGGCCAGGCTGCTGTTTTTGTCCAGAACGCAAAACAGGCAAATTGGGCCGAGAATGTTGGAGCCCAACATCGTGTTTGTGTCGTCTAGAATGCAAGATTGGTGGAATGGGTAGAGAGAGCCGTAGCCAAGTAGATTTTCGTGAAGAGGGATTGGGTCGATCACAAAACAGCCCATCTGGAGGTCGCGGGGTGTTTAGTGATAGTGTCTTTTTTTCGGGGGGCCAAATATGCAAATAAGCAGATGTTGGGGCAGAATATGCATAAAATGAAACTGATGGGGCAAAATATCATAGTTAGACAAAGAATCCGGGCCAAATGGCAAGGGCTTTCCATCCGATTGGGACCCGTCAAAATCAATACCTTCGCCTCTAGATACCGACGTTCCAACTGTGATTCCACCAAAGCCTAGTATCCCAGGCTATTCTACATCACCGGTGATGCTGGCAGCAGTAGAGTTACCCATTGCAGGGGCGGCGGAGCCGGGTTTGGTTCTGCGTTTCTTGACGTCCGGCCACCAATCCGGATACCCAATACGTGTGAAACACCCCTCAGTACTATGGACTGACTTCTTGCAATCAGTGCAGTAGAGGGTAGATTTATCGACGACGGAGTCACGTGATTTTTGTGATGGTTGCTAGCCACGGTCAGATTTTCCGCGGACCACCAAGCCGCTGCCGTTACCCAAGGATGTGTCACCAGTTTTGAAGCTATTGAAAATACCAGTACGGGCGGCCTCCCGACGGATGGTGGAGTACGCTGACTCAACTGAGGGTAATGGCACGATTTTGAGGATATTGCGGCGAATTACATCAAAGTCATCGTTTATCGCGGACAGAAACTGATATAATCGAGTTTCCTGTTGGAGGCGATTAAAGGTGCTAATGTCCGGCACCGTCGTCATGGGATTGGGCTAGCGGCGATCAATCTCTTTCCAGATACGCTGTAAGTTACTGAATAATTGCTCCAGTGACAAACTACCCTGCTTTCGTTGGCTTGCACGAACTGTGAGATAATAGATTTGTAACGAATCACTACTGCCGAATGTGGTTAGCAGGCCACTCCACACAACTCATAAGCTGAAGGATAATCCACGTAATTGTGGACAATGTCACTGTGAATGTTGTGAATAATCCACGTGCAGATAATAAGATCCATTTGCGACCATTGAGAATCAGTGGGATCATGAATTGGAGGAGTCCGGGGACTGCCAGTGATGTGGTTGAGGCATCCTCGGCCACCTATTTCCATCCGCATGAGCCGGGCCCAAATGCTATAATTCTGCTCAGTGAGTTTGATGGGAATATCCACCGATTGGTTTGTGTTAGAGGTTTGCATCTGTTTCATCAGATCAACAAGTTGGGCTGAATATTGGTTTGTGGGCTGGTTTATTGGGCCGGAATTTGGTTATCATGAAGTGGAAGACTTTCGGAGGGCCGGGAATTCCTAGTTGGCACTTCGAAGGTAGACCCATCGACAGGTAGTTGGGTAGAATCATCCGGATTGATTGGTGGTTCAACCATTGTACTACGGCAAGTAAGTCCACCGGTAGATGATGAGCTGTGTTGATCAAATTTCAGGATCAATCACACTTCTCTGATACCATGTTCGAAGATGATTTGAAGATTGAACAAAAATATGTTCTGTTTTTCTTGATCTTCTCGGTTTACATTCTCTTGTTATATAGATAACACACACCTAACACGTCTAGTAATGGGAGGTTAGATAAGGGATAATCCCTGATATTTAGGGATTATCCCTTTTTACAGGTATAACCACAATCCCACTACTTTATTCAATCTTATCTAATCTAATAATTACATGGTAAAGTGGTCAATCCACTTACGTATATGATAGTGCATGAGGGATTGAACCTCATGTTCATCAAAAATTTGATTTTGAACCTAAAAAAGAAGGGATTAAATCCCATGTTTATCAAAATTTTGATTTTGAAGCTAAAAAGAACCAAAAAGTGGCTCATGAGATTTGAATCCTTGCCTTATGATTGGAAAAAACTGATAAGCTACCAGTTGAACTAATCAAGTGCTATATATAATAAGTATCATTACATTATTTAGTGAGACTAAATTAAAAAAATAAAAAAAATTACATGTAATTTTTTTTTTTTAAATTTCAGGGATCATGGCCCCTCGCCCCCCTAACTCCCCCCGTGGAGGGATCAACAAATCCGATGGAAATGGAAACCATCCGAGCACCACGAGTCCGAGGGTTTGAACTTTAAGAGTTCGCAAATTTTGGTGAATGTGGTTTTCATTTGCACGCAAAATAATTTTGGGGGGAATTTTGTTTTGTCACCAGATGAGTTTTGAGAAAACTGAAATAAATCAATAAATTAAAGTTTAGGCTGGTTTGTGTTTAAGAAGTCAATTTCAACCCACACAGGTTGCCTAGTGGTGGGTGGCCGGGACACTCCAATGAAGAGGTCTTAGGTTTCAATCCACTCTGGCGCAAACAATCAATTCTTGGTGTGGGCCACGCTTTCGGTCGCAAAGACCGTAATTTAATCAATGTATGCGTGAGGAGCGCCGCGTATGCACCATGAGGATTAGTCGGGACCCACACTAGGGCCTGGTTACCCTAGTTACCCAAAAAAGAAGTCATTTTCAAGTTTAGGGTTGATGGTTGTCTAGTTTCACTAGTGAACGTAGGAAAAGTTACACAAATGTTCCATAAGTGGTTGGAATAGAAATTCAGGGATCCCAAAAAAATTATGAGGAAAAATAATTTTTTGGAGACCAATAATAATTTTAAAAAAATTACATGTAAAAATTTATTTATTTTTTTTTTAAAAAACTCAATATATTTATATATATATATGTATTTAAAAGTTGGGGGACATGGCCCCCATAGACTCCCTCCCTCTGCCGCTTAAAATTTAACCATGCTTGATAATAGTGGTGGAGGCATGATCTGAAATTAGGAGCGGGGGCTAAAGCCAGGGAAGCAAGAGACTGGGCCGAAAAAACTCTCACTAAAATTTATAATTTCTTCTTACTATTTTTATTCCTTTTGTAATTAAAATTTTATTTATAAACAAAATACAAATATTTACATCTCAGACCAAAAACGAAAATTCATATTTGACGTTGTATCTCTTCCCCAATAATATATGCCTGGGAGATTTCAAACTTCATCTCGCCATGGACTTGTAGGATCATCCATGACTCCATCTTTATCGTTGCACTTGCCGCGGCTGCTTTGGGTCACATAAGCTTCTCTTCAAACCTAGATTGGTTTCTGGCTAACCAAATTAGCCAGATGGTAAGTAACCAAATTGAGCTACAAGATGCCGCCCACCCCACACATGAACGAGCCAAAGGAGTGTCGTGAACCAGGCCAAGCATGCTATCCTACAGGGGTAGTCGCCCCCTCCAAAAAAAATAAAAATAAAGGGGGAGATTTATTTTTTTCGCTCCTCCCCCAACAACAATTTGAGATCCTTGCTCACTGTACACAATTATTACAAATTTTCACCCACTGCTTTTCCTTGGTGTATTCAGGGTCGTAAGAAATAATTGGGAACCAATTCCATTTAAGAGAAGGAAAAAACGAACACTTGATTTTTATTTTCTTCATCTGTATAAACAAAAAATCTGTTGAAAATCCAGAGCAAAGATGGAAAGTTTGGGAATTTCATATTGATATGGCGTTGACAATCATATACACTCCAAAACAAAATGCGAACCTGGACTAGATCACCATATACAACTTCTTTGAGAGCGAGGCAGAAGAATACAAGTGCACAAACAACATGCTCCAAAAACATCTGCAGAATTCTGAGGCCAAGCCCAGGGCTGAGTTGCATACTGAGCAATAACCTTCTAGCGATCAACTAAGGCCCTCGCCTGCTTCGGCTACCTCCAAACTGGGAGCTGTTTCGATACACTTGAGAGGGAGAGCGTGGGGATGAATTAGATGGGCTTGCTTTTGAAAGCTCTGAGTCCAAAAGGTTGGCTTCTTCGGCAAGCAGCTTTAACTGCATCAGTAAATATGAATGGTAAGACAAGAGGATATCAAGAATTTTACACAATTCCATCTCAGTGGTTCGAGGGGATATCAAGAAGTTTGCACATTTTTAAGAGCCAAATGGGACATGGTTCTGTTTCAGTTTTCTGAAAGAGGAAAAATGCATCAGAACAGTAAGCTACATAGATTAACCATTACCTGAATCTCATTTTCTGTCAATCGATCTTGAAGAGCAGTCATCGCTGGGCTCAAGCTGCAAGCGTAATCTAGAAAATTTCATCGAAATTACAAGCTAAAGTGCCCAAATGTGATACTGTTTAATTCCTGCTTACCAATATTCAATCATTTTGCACATAGAAGCTTTGTATGTAGATGTATGATGAATGAAAGAAAGAGGATTTACTTTGCCATTCCTGCAGGGGCACAAAACAAG
>JAOWBN010248740.1:0-11184 GCA_028565015.1 Pinguicula moranensis | reverse complement strand
ATCACCGGACTCAATTAGAACCACTAGGTCATTTAGAAGTGAGTGAAGCTGGACAAACCCGAGAGAAACGATCGGTAAAGATTGGCTTGTCGACGGTTGCTCATATGGATATTCCGGCGGTAGAGTGCAACGGAAGAGTCGGACTCCAGCCAGCGAAGGATGGCGGTGCCATTTACCGCCATTTACTAGATATATCTCCGGAGGCGGCAGAAGAGGTTCAGAATCGAATCCGGGAACGGGCGTATAAAATGTCTGACCTACAAAAATTAAGGCTTAAACAATTACACCTTCACAGGTACTAGATCCCGAGAACCATCGTTTGAAACCCGAATAAACAACACGACACATTATTAAGAAAAATGAAGGCTCCTAAAACACCTCGCAAACGAAATTGCCAGACCCTATGAGTGACTTACCCAGTAATGTTTCCTAGAGTGAAGGCAAGTAGAGCAGCAACTCCCACAGCCATGGCCTTACAGAAAAAAGTCCCACAGCCATGACAAGCACTTCTTTATAACCCAATTCTAGGGAGTCATGGTCGCCACCACTACCCAAAAATGTGCTGACACAATTCTGGAGTGTCTTAGAGTAAAAGAAGCTAGCGGAACCAGATGAGCCCAATCCGGCATTCGAGAAGAGGACTTGAGAAACCGGAGAAGCAAGGGCTCTGTCATAATCACCGGACACAATTAGAACCACTAGGTCTTTTGGAAGTGAGTGAAGCTGGGCAAACACGAGAGAAACGATCGGTAAAGATTGGCTTGTCGAAGGTTGCTCATATGGATATTCCAGTGGCAGAGTGCAGCGGAGGAGTTGGAGCTCCAGCGAGCGAAGGACGGTGGTACCGTTTATCGCCATTTACTCGATATATCTCTGGAGGCGATGGAAGATGTTCAGAATCGAATGTGGGAGCGGGCATATAAAATATCTGACCTGGAAAATGAAGGCTTAAACAATTGCACCTTCACAGGTGCTGGATCCCGAGAACCACCGTTTCAAACCTGAATAAGCAACACGACACATTATTAAGAAAAATGGTGGATCCTAAAACACCACGCAAACGAAATTGCCAGAGCAATAGACACCATGAGTGACTTACCCAGTAATGTTTCTCTGAGTGAAGGCAAGTAGTGCAGCAACTCCCACAGCCATGGCCTTTCAAAACAATAAAAAAAACTCCCACAACCATGACAAGCACTTCTTTATTACCAAATTCCAGCGAGTCATGGTCGTCATCACTACCCAAAAAGATGCTGACACAATTTGGGAGTGTCTCAGAGTAAAAGAAGCTAGCGGAATTAGACGAGCCCAATCTCACATTTGAGAAGAGGACTTGAGAAGCCGGAGAAGCAAGGGTTTTGACAAAATCATCGGACTCAATTAAAACTACTAGGTCTTTTAGAAGTGAGTGAAGCTGGGCAAACCCGAGAGAAATGATCAGTAAAGATTGGCTTGTCGACGGTTGCTCATATGGATATTTCGACAGCAGAGTGTAGCGGAGGAGTCGGAGCTCCAGCGAGCAAAGGATGGCGGTGCCGTTTACCTCCATTTACTAGATATATCTCCGGAGGCGGCAGAAGAGGTTCAGAATCGAATTCGGGAGCGGGCATATAAAATATCTGACCTGGAAAAATGAAGGCTTAAACAATTGCACCTTCACAGGTGCTGGATCCCAAGAACCACCGTTTCAAACCCTAATAAATAACATGACACACTATTAAGAAAAGTGAAGGCTCCTAAAACACCACGCAAATGAAATTACCTGAACAAGAGACACCATGAGTGACTTACCCAGTAATGTTTCTCTTAGTGAAGGCAAGTAGAACAGCAACTCCCACGGCCATGGCCTTTCAAAAAAAAACTCCCACAGCCATGACAAGCACTGCTTTATAACCCAATTCCAGCGAGTTATGGTAGCTATCACTACCCAAAAAGGTGCTGACACAACTCGGGAGTGTCTCAGAGTAAAAGAAGCTAGCGGAACCAGACTAGCCCAGTCCGGCATTCGAGAAGAGGACTTGAGAAAACAGAGAAACAAGGGATCTGACATAATCACCGGACTCAATTAGGACCACTGGGTCGTTTAGAAGGGAGTGAAGCTGGGCAAACCCGAGAGAAACGATCGGTAAAGATTGGTTTGTCAACGGTTGCTCATATGGATATTCCAGCGGCAGAGTGCAGCAGAGGAGTCAGAGCTCGAGCGAGGGAAGAACGGCGGTGCCGTTTACCGCCATTTATTCGATATATCTCTGGAGGCGGCAGAAGAGGTTCGGAATCGAATCCGGGAGCGGGCGTTTAATATATCTGGCTTGGAAAAATAAGAAGAAATTTTGAAATCCCTTAAAAATTAAATATATACTGATGGCGGCGCAAGTTTTTTTTTCCTTTTCTCAAATTTGGACATAGTTAGACAACTTAACTATACTAGCCGTGACTGCATCAATGCATTATTCATGTTCACTAATCTAATTAGATTATGCAGTGGTTTGGCGATTAGTTCTATGCCACGAACAGAGTGAAGACAATACCATGAATGTTTTCTAGGGAAGCAGGGGTGGGATACAACATTGCAAATGGAGTTGGAAGAGTTATAATGGAAAATTCTTTTAGTTTTGTGATAATAATGGGCTATATCAAAATAATTCTATTAAATTTCATTATTTTAATTAATAAAATTGTTGGAATCTATACATCAAATAATACTATGTATTTTGGGTCGCAACGGAAACAACCTCTTTGTATAATTACAAGGATAAGGTTACAAACATCCGATCCCCAAACACCAACTTAGTTTAAAATATACTGGGTAGGTTGTGGTTGTGGTTGTGGAGGGATGGAAGGCAGGGACTGATATATAGACTACATTGGAGTATAACGGTACCTTTTTAAAAATAAAATAAAATTGTCATAGACGGTCATTGATCGCACACGTGTTGTACGTAAAATTGATCTTTCAATTTTTCCATTAGAAACAAAAGGAGAAGGAAAACAAATCTCCCTTAGAGGCTAGTAATGCTCTTTTGGGATTGTACTTGGGGAGATTAATTCTCCAACTCTCCATACAATAGCAATGACGAATTGCTGAAAGATCACCAATTGGAACATCATATACAAAACGAATCAAATGCAGAAGAAGAAAACCCTCTCTTTTGTCCACCATCCCAGAATCTGCCTTCGGGGAATGATCATGGGGTAAGTAATCTATTTGATTTACCAACTTCTAATGTTTTAAATATTGGTACTTGTGTGCTCCCTTTCGAAAAAAAATAGAGGGATTGCTATGGATCGTTATTCACCAAGAGTGCATAGAAAGAATTCAAAATATTCAATTTAGAATTATATGAAGTTTGAAACAAGGGCGGATTTAGAGGGGCCTTCTTACAACGCTTGGCGATGTAAGAAAATGACTTTGTTCAGAGTCATTAAGATGACACTTTATTCTTGGGAAAAAAAATACGGGCCTTCTTACAACGCTTATCGTTTATGTAGACGGTATAATCATAATTGGATATGATGAAGAGGAAGTTGAGAAGCTTCAGAAGCGTCTAAGTATTGATTTTGAGCTGAAGAATTTAGGAGGACTGAAGTATTTTTGGGAATCGTAGTAGTTAGATTGCAACGAGGGATTTTCCCATCTCAAAAGAAATATGTTCTTGATTTATTAGCTGAAGTTGGAATGCTTGACTGCAAGCCCATCAATACTCCAATCATGCAAAATAAAAAATTAGGGATTTACTTTGATCAGGTTCCAGCTGACAAGGGCGTATATCAAAGGTTGGTTTTTAAATTGATATACTTGGCGCATACAAGGACAAATATTGCCTATAGTGTAATGTTATCCGCCAGTTTCTGCACAATCCGAGGAAGAACATCTGGATGCAGTAATTTGCATTTTGAGGTATCTAAAATTGTGTCATAGAAGAGGCATATTTTTTTGCCATAAATGGACATGTAAATATTGAGGGCTTTACTTATGCAGCCTGAGAAGTGAACATAACTGACCGTCGATCCACATTGGAATATTTCACCTTTGTAGGTTGAAATCTTGTATCTTGGAGGAGCAAGAGGCAGAAAGTAGTTGCTCTGCCCAATGTAGAAGAAGAGTTCTGTGGCGCAGCAAAAGGACTATGTGAAATACTATTGCTGAAACAGCTGATGGAGGAGTTGGGATTTCCTCACCAAGGGGACATAAACTTCTTCTACGATAATAAAGCTGCAATAGTGATTTCACATAATCCTATCCAGCATGATCGCACAAAATATATGGATGTATGTTAGGTCTAATCAATATTAGTCCCATGTTTTATTTAAATGTATTATGGGCCTAGCCCATTAGGTTAAATGTTTTAGTATAAATAAGATTTTTCTTGTAACTTCATTCAATTAAAGAAGAAAAGTTGCGCGTTTCTCTCAGTTCTCTATTATTCTTCTCGATTCTTCTTACTTTGATGGCTTTCTCAAGGCCATTCACCAAAAACCCGTGGATTATTAATCTTTTTATAGTATCAGAGCCACTCCAATGCTTCACCGCTACGAATTCGATCCTCCATTTTCCTCTATTTTATGAATAATAAGCTTCGGCACTCCTCACTGTTTTTCTCATTTCTGTACCTATTTTTCAGTCTTTGCTACTAGCTTCTCTATTTTGCTCCAGCTCTATCCCCAACATGCTCAGCTCACTGCAGGCGGGACTCCAAGTTTGGAAGAGAAAGCAGAAAGCTCACACCTTTTAGGAAATCCGCATTGAGAGGATGATTGAAGGTGAACATGGACAAATTTTTGGCGTTTCTACAACTCACTCCTATTAAATTACTAGTAGAAATAATGTGTTGCCAGCTTTTAACGTCGCTGTGAAAAGTGAGAAGAAACGGGGAAGAAGCTCTAGGGCATGATGCAAAATTTTGGTCATTTCATTGCTAGGTTGCTCTCAATTATGGCCCAACTCCTTTGGAGTTGGTCTGTCTTCTTTGGAGTTAATTATTTTTCAGACTGGGTCTAATCAAATTCTTTTTTGTGCTCGACTGATTCGGAGGCATCTCTACTGAGCCAATTCCTATTGGACTAGGCCTGCACGGATCTATTGGGCTTCATTATGCTTGGACCTTCAATTTTCTTTCAGTTATTTAAATTTTAGTTATCCTCGTTAGTTTCCTTATGCGACATCGCTATGAGGCATTTATTTTCTTTATTGTTCTTTTGGTTCAACCTTCAATTGCTCTTTAAATCTCACACTCAGGTTTGCGGAAATTATTGACCATACATACTAGGTCCAGCCAAGCAAGATTTGGTCCAGCCACACCTACACCGGAGGAGTCACATGCTCATTGCATGAACCGAGGCCTCAGCAACTCTCCTTCCAAGGCATCACATGCCACAACAACTCAAGAACACAACCACCAAGGCATTTCACTAAAAAAAGCAACAAATCCTTAAAATTGTATCGGCACACAATCATGAATCTAGAAGATTTATTCAAATGTAAATGTTAGAAATTCAGCTACAAATATAAGATATTATTATGAACAGAGCAAGCTTGAATCAATTATTTCCATGGCCTTCTTTCTGAATCCGAAAACCATAATGGTTTCAATAACCTCTTAATGGTATCAAAGCGAGATTTAGTTGGAGACTATAAATAGGATTTTCTTGGTAACCTTTATCATTCCATCCGAAGAAGAAAACGTACATCACTTATATTTAAAAAAAATGTTGGGCCTATTCAATATTAGGCCATGTTTGATTTAAATGTATTGTGGGCCTAGCCCGTTAGGTTAAATGTTTTAGTATATGTAGGATTTTCTTGTAACTTCATTCAATAAAAGAACAAAAGCTTCGCATTTCTCTCAGTTCTCTCTTATTCTTCTTACTTTGATGGCTTTCTCAAGGCCATCCCCCAAAACCCCATGGATTTTTAATCTCGTCATGGTATCGGAGTAGGAATAAGGCTTAATCGCCGATTGCCTTCTAATTTTCTCAATGATTCCGCTGCGTTTCTTTTTATTTCTGTTTTATTTTTGGCCTTTATAGTAGTTTTCTTTGCAGATTTGGCCATGCATCCAGATCTGCAGCTGTTTTTTTCTTCTCTCTTTTCAAATTTTCTTTTCTTTTCTTACAGATATGCCCAGATCTATTTTTATTTTTATGTTTTCTTGTAAATCCGACCAGACAAACTTAGATCCATCAACATCCCATTCTCGTGACCGCCACGCATCATTGCTATTATTGGATTTCGGAATGTCGTGTCACCGAAATCGTGAAGAACTCCATTGTCGCCGTGGTAGAATTCATATTTGAGGCGTCGTGTCTTCAGATCTTGCGAAGAAGTAAACACGGTGCGAAAAACAAAGGAGAATAATGAAGAAGAAAATTTTCCCATGGACTGTGCTAAAAATCGTGATGGAGCATTGAAGAAGAAGAAGAAAGTGGCTTTCTGTTTTTTTTTCGGGTATTATAATTTTTTGGTCGTTCTCTATTAAAAAAAAAAAGAAAAAAAGAAAAAGAAGAATTTGGGCCGTTACTGTGGGCCTGACCCAAAGCAAAAAAATGGTCCTAGGTCATTCACTGTTCGGCCAATACCTTCACTGTTGGGCCGTTTACTATTGGTCTGACTATTTTGTCCAATCTTCACATGGATTTTACCCACATTAAGCTTGTGGAGAGTGTTGGACCTAATTAATATTAGTCTCATGTTTTATTTAAATGTATTGTGGGTCTAGCCCATTAGGTTAAATGTTAGTATAAGTAGGATTTTCTTGTAACTTCATTCAATAAAAGAAGAAAAACTATGTGTTTCTCTCAGTTCTCTCTTATTGTCTTAGTTCTTCTTACTTTGATAGCTTTCTCAAGGCTATCCCCCAAACCCCCCATGGATTATTAATCTCGTCAATGTTGATCGAAACTTCATCAGGATAAACTGAAGGAGAAAATTACTCACATGTGAAGTATGAAGATTGGTTGGCAGATGTGCTAACTAAAGCCGTAGGAAGCAGGGATTTCTACAACTCTTTTGGCAAATTGGGCATGACATAAATCTAATGTTCAATTTGAAGGGAATGTTAAAATAAACAAATAAGGATCAAATATCCTTATATTAATATATCTTAAAATCCCTAATTGAGGGCATAGTGCACGATGTAGAAGCTTTAATTTTTTTTTTATACCCGTGATATTCGAGGGAGAACCCCGACCCGACTAGCCCACGGGACCCAAGTAGAAGCTCTATATAAGAGCACGTTTGTATCTGCAATCCTAACATTAGAAGAGATCTAATTGGATATAACGGTAACAAATAATACGATAAATGTTACCTGTTTGCGGAAGCGTGATTACTGGATCGAGTATCCGGAACGAGGCTACCAGAGTCTCGTTTAATTCCCACGAATCAAATCTAAGCCACTCGGATGGTTAGGCAGACAGAGAAATTCCGTGTAAATGATATTTTCGTCTATTCAACATGAATAGGCACGTAGCCTATTTATAGGCGTGGGAATAATACTCAAACAGTACTTTTACTGTACAAATTAAATTGGGTTGGTTGGCTGGCAAACGTGCCAGCCAACTTTCTCCAACAATTATAAATGTATATAAGGGCTTATTACTTATTAGAATCATCTATGTGTTATAAAAATGCCTTTGGTGTAGTGGTTTACAAGTATGGAATATACAGTACAATCAAGGGTCCGAATCCCTCTTGTCTCATTCTGTTGCTTTTTACTTTTTAATTTTCCAAAAAGAATTCAAAGACTGCAATGAATGGGATTCGAACCCTGACTGAGAGGCCGAAGCAAAGTACACCAAGTGAGCTAGACAGTTTTTATGCATTATTACTTAACCAAATACAATTAATATATCTTAGGGGGACCAAACAAAAAAAAATAAAAAAATTGTACATGTATAAATATTTTTTTTAAAAACTTGGGGGGACCATGGCCCCCCTGGTCCCCCTACCTCCGCCCATGGCAGACTGTATATGTAAAATGCAGAATCACCACTTGAGCCGCTGGCACAGTTTCAAGAATAAGAGCATACCACTACTCCGAATACATTACAAAGAATATGGGTGCTGAGAAGTGAGAATTTGGAAATGGAAATGATAACTTCTCATTACAGAAAATAGATATAAGCTTGAACTGAGAAGTGAGAATGAAAAAAAACGCGTGAACTGAGAAGTGAGAATGAAAAAAAAAATGCAACTTTCATTTTCAATTTCATTTCAATTTCATTTTCATTTTTATTTTTATTTTCGATTAAGTTTCTATTCAGAGTATAGAATCGAAAATTTCTATTTCCGATCACCTATTTCCATTTCTGTTTCGATTAAGTTCGGAAATGAAAAATTACTTCCATTCTATCGAGAAATGCTTTGGGATAGGAATTCGGAAATGAAAATAATCGGAAAAAAAAAAAATTGACTTCTAATTTTCAAATAAGCACGCACCCTTAACTAATTTAACTTATTGGAATAATTTCACTTATCTAGAAGCCCAAAGTTCGAAATTGTCCAGCTCAAATTTTATTTTCAGGCACAAACTGATTTATACTCTTGCAAAGGCTCTTAGCCGAAACAATAAGGAAATGTTAACCTTTTTTTGATAGTTAATAAAAAAAATGACTTTACAATAATCATTAATGACTTAAAAATTATCATGGGCTTGTACTCTAAAATACCCTATAATCATTTATGTCTTGACTTTGGTTTATGTGTTTATTGTAACCATACGTAGGTTTACAACTTTGGAAACAGAATTATTTACGTATAACTATTTCTTCCCATGTCTTGTGGTGAATGCAATGAAATATTTTGATGATTAAAAAAATTACCATATAACCATTGATCCAAAAAAACAACTCATAAATTTTATATTCATCAATACTGCACTATTGTTTTTTGAATAATTTGCTGCACGATTGATTTCCTAGTCAATTTTTTGGATAATAAATAATTTCAAATGTATAGACAACACGTACATATATTATTGATAGGAAAACGACAAACTTTCATATATAATTATAGATATTTTTTTGGTATCAATAACGTGTACTAAAACAATATTGATTGAAAACCCAAACACGATGAATCTCCATTGAATCATACCGCTAATCTTGTACTCTTATTTATAGATCACATGATTACATAAATCATAATTACAATAGAATTCTAATTACAGTAGAATTTTACATAAATCACAACTCATATTTTCCATAAGAGTATCACTTTGATTATGAGACTTGACATAGTAAGAGTCCTTAGGGCACTTCTCTAGGCGATATTTATCAACTTCTTATTGATGAGAGGGAACTAAACCATCAATTTGTCTCGGAGATCATGAAGCCGGGAAGTACCAGGCACAAATTGATCAATCTTAATCCACTTTGTGTATTCTAGATTGATGTCACCGAATACAGACGCATCACCTTTATCATCAGCAATCTCAGTCTTTACATACTTGGCTGGACACGGGATCGATCTATATGTTATTCCCATTAAGTCATTACTGTGCAGAACAAGAGTAATATGCGCCAGCCAAACCAAATAATTTGTCCCATCTAGTTTGATAGACGTGATGGGAGCAATGTTGGGAGCCACCAACATTAGGAAGTTGGAGGAGGCCGTGGCGATAGGCGTGAATCGTGTATAATCAACATCGAAATTCGCTTGAACACAACACACAAATACCATCAGCTACTGTTCATGGCAAATATTGGTTGCTACAAAGATGCTATGATAGATCCAACCGTTTAGATTGTAGATCACTGAACCATGAACACACCCTCAAAATTTTAGTATGATTGGACCATGTATGAGTGTTGATCGGGCTACTCGATCAAATCTGGTAGTAGTAGAAAATCCTTAAAAATCCATGAAAACAGAAACAAAAGGTAGTGAAGAATCAACACCGAAAATTACTTGAACACAATACTAGTGAACAAGAAAAGTAGAATTTGATCAGTGCACTTTGATCGAAGGGGACACGATCGAAAATTTGCTTTAACAAGAACCAATCGGGTGAAATATACTCTTGGTCAATAGTTATACGCGATCAGGACTTCTATAGAGATATCCGTATTAGTCCAGGACACTTTGGGCATTACGAAAATAGGGCAACAATAAAGCTCCAACAAAGCAAGAACCAAAAAATTAGATTTGGCAAGACTTTGATCAGGACACACTTTAACACATAGAACACAACGATTCAGATATGTGTGGAAGAATCAGAATACACACTCGAGCAAGGAACTTTAAACAAGCGAACGCTTCTTAATCAAAATACTTTGAATAAAACTAAACAACCACTTTGATTAAGACTGACATTTTCTTAATGAAACTAAACAAATATCACTGTGCCATTCGTGAGGAACATAAATGCCACTTTGGGGACTCGCCAGATGAACTCCGTGTGCGTCATGAGAGGCAGGTTCAGGAATTCCCTCCAGTTATCTGTCTGGCTTGATTTGGAGATAATGTTCAGAGTTGAGTGGTGGCGGAATTCCAAGATCCACAAATGACTGTGATTGAGAGGTGGAACAGGGTAAAGCAAAGCTCCGGCCACCAAACAAGACTGGTAAATTGCGCTAGCAGTATGGCTCTGATACCATTAAATTAGATTGGTTGAAGACCTAAAGATGGATGGATCTCCAATAAATCTTACCGTTAATCGTGTACCCTTATTCATAGATTACAGGGTTACATAAATTGTAATTACAATATAATCCTAATTACAATAGAATCATGCATAAGTCATAACTCCTATTATCCTTGAGAGTATTACCTTAATTTGGATACTTGATAGAGTATTGAGTCATTCGAGCACTTCTATAGGGTAGGGTAATCTTTATCACATAATAAGAATAAAAGTATTTCATTGTTGTGAATTATTTGTGTAACTGTAAACAAATGCAAATCTAAAATTAAATGAGCAAATAAAATCTCAAATTTCTTCTCAAACTTTAATCTCAATATTTTTCCTCAAATTTTTTTTCTCTTCTTTTTCCTTCTCGTCTCCTTTTTCCTCTTTTCTTTCTTTCTCCTGTTTTCTTTCTCCTCTTTCTCCCTTTCTCCTCTTTCTCTCTCTCTCTCTTGTTACATTCTTCACATATGAATTATATGTACATATATCATTCATGATACCAAACATTTCATGCAATATTTATTGCATTAAATGTTCCACCAATTTTTGTAGACAT
>JAOWBN010248729.1:0-11707 GCA_028565015.1 Pinguicula moranensis | reverse complement strand
TCTCTCGGATTTTAAATCGAGGATTCCTCCCCTAAAATAAAAGGACCACCGACGCCCCTCAAATAACCATTCTTCTCGGACCTTAATCGGGGGAAATGTCTCTACACGGCCATCGTTCATTCACTCTCACCGCACCACTGTTAGGATTTGTCGGACACTACATAACTCCATATTGGTATAATATTGTCTACTGTGGGCATAAGCCCTCATGGTTTTGTTCTTAGGCTTGCATTGAAAGGGTCAGTCCGGTACTTAATTGGATCATATAGTCTAGGACTATGTTTTAAAAGAAATAACTAAAAATAAGCTTGATAAGATATGTAGATAGTGATTTTGCAAGAAATGTTGACTCTAGGAAATCCACAACTTGCTACAATTTTCTGTTGTGGAAATTGCATAAGTTGAAAATCACAATTACAACCTGTTGTTGCACTATCAACCATCAAAGCTGAATGCATAGCACTAACATATGCATTTAAGTAAGCCCTTTGTCTTAAAGGTCTATTGAGTGAATCTGGAATTTGCAATGTTATATCTACCATTCTCTATGATAACCAATTTGCAATTTATTTGAGCTAAAACCCTAGTTTTCAAGAAAGAACTAAACATATGGGCATTAAATTTCATTTTATTAGAGAAATAATTGTTGAGAATCTGATATGCCTTAGGAAAGTTTCTACTGAGTATAATATTGTTAACTTTGGCACTAAAGTGGTAACCCAAAATAAATTTTAGGCATGCCTGAAATTATTTGGAATGAGCTAATCTTCTTTCTGTTTTGGTAGCTGCTGTGAGTAACGAGGGACTCTCACTCATGTAGCATGTGTCATTCATCTTGGAGGTATAATGATAAGTTTAAGGTGAAGAATGTTGAAAAGTTAAGCTTTAAGTGATATATTCGTCTTTTTCCCCTCATCTTATGGCTGTAAATATTGCACGTGTTTTCAATCTTGATTGTTAAGTTCAATTCTTGATCCAACTTATGATAACTAATCATGAATGTTAGTCAAAATTAATTAAATAATTTATTAATTTAATTAACTCCCACGTTCCCCACATCCCGTAAGGTTAGGAAACAAATTTTTGTTTTATAATCACACTTCTCACGTAATACATTTATGTGAGCAAGCTATTTTCTCTATAAAAGGCTCAGTGTTTTCTCAGAAAAAAGATACACACGTAAATTCATTATATCCTGTGTTGAGAATCATAATTATATTCACACTTTTTCTCTCTCGATTGCTACCCTACCATCTGAAAGGGAAAGACTTGATTCGTAGATTACAAAGAGACTCTATTAGCCTCTCGTTAAGAACATGATTCAATTAATCCGTAGGATTAAGGTTCTCGTATGATTTGTTCATATGCATTTTCTTCATTTTTTAAATCCGTTCTAACAAAGATCTAATCTAGACCTACAATGGTATAAGAGCCACTTCCGAATCTGACTAAATTCGTTCTTTTTTATTTGCTAACAATCAAATATGTTCAATTATTTTAATTCGTTACTAATCCATTTTCTCGTTTAATTTTCCGATATAAAATCATCATTTTTTCAATTTTCGTAATCGATATCCCCAGAACCTCTATCTCGACCACCATCCACAGCGGCATGCCGAAGATTATCACATGCAGCGTCGAAATCAGGCAAAAATGCATTTTTCTGTGCTCGTGCGTCGCATAAACACACGACATCATCGTCCAATTTCCATACCAATCAGAAAATAGAGCGAAGTCATGCGTGTATGTCACACACTGCCAATAGTCGTGCTTTTGAGTGCAAAAATGCTCTGGCCGTCTCTCTCAAACCCAAATCTATGGATCTGTCCAAAATCGACCGTTTTCAAGCCTTGGGGTTACACGCGACACCGAACCAAAGTAGAAATGTCTGTTTTACGCCATGGTCGTATGAAATCGACCGCGTTTTCGACGAAAGATGGAGAAAGACTCCATCTTGGGGATGGATTTGAGGAGAAACAACGTCAAAGAGAAATTTTCTTTATCATTTGGGCAACACTTCTCACGGCGACAACGACAAGAGGTGAAATCTAGCAAATCCAACACGGGCGGCGACATGGAAGAAAATCGGGGAATGGGTGGCAGAAAAACAAACGAAATCACAAGAAATTTACAACGGATCGCGTGATCCACAACAGGTTATGGCATGCGAACACCGAAGAACAATTTTAGACTTTTTTTCTTTTATTATATTTTTATTAAATTAAATAAAAAAATTAAAAAGTGTTTTTGATTTGGCCGACCCAAAATGCAGATTTATTTATTTTGGGCCATTTTTTGGTTCTGGGCCGCTTTTTTATTTTAAAAACAAGTATGGGCTAATTCAATCAACTTTAAACAAAAAAAAATTGGGCCTATTTTGGGCCCGTTTTGCCCAGCCTTATTAAAATTATAATATGCTTTTAAGAACCTCGATTTACGAAATGAGTGTTTTGCGCAACCCTTCTTCTACTACTTGTAATTATTTTAAGAAGGTAAACCTTTTTAAAAATAAGCACATTCTGACATGCTTTTTTTGTTTCTAAAAAATAAGAACCCCAATTTCGGTACTACGGGGGATCTACGGAACGACTGGTGGGTGGGGGTCCGGCACGGCGGCGGGGGGCACCGGCACCGGCGCCGGCGCCGCTCCGTCGATCGGCTGTTTCGAAAAATTCTGGACCCTTCAAGACACCTCTATTGTAAAAATAGTAATCTTTTAAGTACTTGCGCAAAACATGACCTCTTTTAAAAATTAAAAGAAGTAGTAGAATAATGTGTGCGCAAAACAATGCATTATTTTTCAATTCCCTTGTAAGATAAATTGTGGGTATTCACAAAATATCTTTATTCTGGTCAAATAAAATAAAATTATTTGATAAATTGATGCAAAACAGAGGTGACTAATTATAATAGTAGAAAAAATGTTGAAATTAGATATTATTATTATTATTATTATTAAACATAGATATGTAAACTTACTGATTAATACAAAGTAATTATTACCCCCACCCAAAAGTAATTATTGAATTTTTTGTGAGGGTAAAAACAGCAGACAATTTTTGGCGCATGTACACAGTACGCTACTATTTTTATTCTCCCATATCTCAATGCGCTTTTGCGATTCAAAAGAAGGAAACATGATGGTCCACACATGACGCAGGTTCGCAGGTTAAAAGAAGAGATCAAAAGTCGTGCTTGCATATTGAGAAATACCAAAACTATCCCTGGCATTGTGTCATTTTCCCGCCAAAAAAGGGGAGAAAATAAAAAAAATTCGAAATGGAAGACTGACCCGGAAACTCACTTCATTACAATCGAATAATATTATTGGGCAAATTGACTTATAAGAATTTTTTTCAAAACATAGGAGTTATTTTTTGAAAAAAGTACTTATAAGTTAATTATAATTTTAAAAAGGCTGCATATTAGTTAAATTAAAATTTGTAGAATTATATAAACAAATTTTTTTTGGTTGTGATGCATATTTCGATAATTGAAACACGAGTCCCCACAATCCACAACGTACCAATTATATTCCTAATTAAATTGGGGTATGGGGTTAGATGCGCCTTACGCTTGTAATTATACAAAGAGATCATTTCCGTTGCAACCCAATATGCATTGTGTTATTTGATGTATTGAGTTACAATAATTTTCACTAAATAGAAGCGATGAAATTTCATAGAATTATTTTACTATAATCAATTATTAACACAAAGATCATTTTTACAATTTCATTTGTAATGGAAACATTTTAACATAATATATTATTAATATAAAATTAAAAATTAAAAAAATATTATATGCAATGTTCGAACACCGGAGATTCCCAAAATGTAGGCCCCACGGATCCAACTACGCCTTTTTAAATAAACCCATCTTGACCTCCATTATTTCTGCATCCAATTTTGAAAAATTAAAGAAAAATATCTCCACTTCCAAATGGGAAGCCCAGCACGGCCGCTCACGGCGGCGCTGATTATCGTCTTCTTTCTTTTCTTCGCCGGATCCGTCGCCTGCTGGAGGCCGTGGCCCAATGCTCGTCCGAACTCCACGGATTTACTCTTCGGCGGTTCCAAAAAGTACGAGGGTTCGTCGGAATTTGTCCACCTCAGGTACCACATGGGCCCCATTCTCACCGCGAACATTACCGTCTACCCGATATGGTACGGCGCTTGGAAGCCATCTCAGAAGCGGATTATCCGCGAGTTCCTCGGGTCCATCTGCGCCGCGGATTCGCCGCCGCCTTCGGTGTACGGATGGTGGCGAACTGTCCAGCTCTACACCGACCAGACCGGCGCAAACGTCTCACGCACCGTCGTCGTCGGTGAGGAGAAGAACGACCGTTTCTACTCCCTCGGGAAGTCTCTCACGCGACTCGACGTCCAATCGGTGATCAAATCCGCCATCTCCGCCGCGACCAGGCCGCTGCCGATCAACTCCCGCGGCGGCGTGTACCTCGTGCTGACGTCGGATGACGTGTCCGTGCAGGATTTCTGCAACAATGTGTGCGGATTTCACTACTTCACCTTCCCTTCCATTGTCGGTGTCACCGTACCGTACGCGTGGGTCGGCAACTCCGGCAAACTCTGCCCCGGTACCTGCTCCTACCCGTTTTCCCTACCCGATTACATTCCGGGTCTGAAGGCCGTGAAATCCCCAAACGACGACGTTGGGGTTGACGGGATGATCAGCGTGATAGCTCACGAACTGGCGGAGCTGTCGACGAACCCGTTTGTGAATGCCTGGTACGCCGGCGAGGACCCGGTTTTCCCGGTGGAAATAGCGGATTTGTGTGAGGGCATTTACGGAACAGGAGGTGGGGGTTCGTACACGGGGCAGATGTTGAACGACGAGGATGGTGCCACGTATAACATGAATGGGATCCGACGGAGGTTCTTGGTGCAGTGGGTATGGAACCATATGGTTAATTACTGCACGGGCCCTAATGCCCTTGATCAGTAAAAGGATGAATTAATTGTTTTTTTTACCTTTTTTTTCTTCTTAATTTTGATGGTAATTTTTGTTTTGTTAATAAGCCCTGCGTTCAATGAATTTGGCCAAGTGATACACAAGAAGATTAGTTTCACTTAAATTATTAAACTTAACTTACATCTTTGTAATAAATAATTTGTCTTGGATCCATGGTATTATTTGTCTAAAAAATCATTGTGCATATGCCCCCCCACCCCTGCCCGCTCCCCCTTCCCAT
This sequence comes from Pinguicula moranensis, assembly GCA_028565015.1. Lineage (NCBI taxonomy): Eukaryota > Viridiplantae > Streptophyta > Magnoliopsida > Lamiales > Lentibulariaceae > Pinguicula > Pinguicula moranensis. The sequence goes on along the minus strand of JAOWBN010248729.1, from coordinate 6,495 downwards.
TGCAGAGCTATTTTTTTTCTTTCCTTATTTGGTATTTGGGTTCGAAGTCCTTTCATGATTGATGTTTGGACTTTGGGACATGAGGGGAGTACAAGTTTGTGAGTTGTGAAAAAAACAAAGAAGGTGGATAGGGAGGCGGGAAGGGGGTGGCCGCCCCCTCCCCATTGCAGAGGTATTCGAATTCCTTTCCTGATTGATGTTTGGGACATGGGGGAGTAGAGAAATGATATAGCGCACGAATTTGGGCGCGCGTGTTTAACACGTTGGAGCAAAATAACCATTTTGTCCCAATTCGTACATTCATGCGTCATTTTCGTTCGTGCGCTATATCATTTATTGGGGAGTACGAGTTTGTGAGTTGTGAAAACAACAAAAGAGGTGGATAGGGAGGCGGGAAGGGGGTGGCCGCCTCCCCCAAACCCCCAAAGTATTGGTGCTGTTTATATGTATGCATATATATATAGGGAAGGGATCCCTTGACCCATAATAATACCCATAAACAAACCCACAATCCTGACCGTTGATCTCAATATATAATATCTGAGCCGAAGATACTCACTGTTTACGGTTTCGGGTTGCACCACGGCGAGCGACAGGAAGGCGCTGGAAAGTGAGCGTGAAATCTTGAATGGACCAATTGAAGGTCTCCTGAGCGACTGGAGTAGATAGGGCAGAGCGACTGGAGTCGAATGAACTGGAGTTTGGAGTTCGCAAGCCTAATTGGACGTTTTTTTAAATTTTTTTTAATGGGAATCTAATCCTGGCCGTCAGGATCGTGGGTTTGTTTATGGATATTATTATGGGTCAAGGGATCCCTTCCCATATATATATATATATATTAGTTTTTGCTCCTCCTTAAATATTAAAATTAACTTTGTCCCCTCTAAAAAACTATTTTGGATCGGCACAGTATAAAAAAGGTTATTTTGGTTGCAACTTAAGATATATTTCATCATTAGATGTATGAATTTCAATAATTTTATTAATTAAAACAATGAAATTTTATAGATTCATTTTGATCTAATACATTATTAACACAAAACTGAAATCGTTGTATTTTAAACCCCATTTGCAATATTTGCCATCACCAACCCCTTATTGCACCAAATATATTAACACAAAGTTAAAAGAGATTAATTATACTTAATACTTGATTTATTTATTTTTTTGATAGGTAATACTTGATCTATTCAAGTCTTTCGTGTAATGTAATCAAGAAAATGATTAGTTCATCGAACACGGACACTGTTTTCTCATTCAAAGTTCAATAAAAAATAATAATAAAAAAAATCAAAACATTGAATCCCATCAGTCTCCACATGTTATCTGACCAACTACATTGCATAAAACTGTAACAAAATCAACTCATCAGCACTTTTTTATCACGCAGTGCTTGTCCAGAAGAGTGAAGTGGGGAGACATGGAACACAAACATATGTACGGCATCAGCTCAACAACGCTAGGGGGACCTCCAAACAGATTGGTTGTTCAGACAAAATCCAGCCTAATCTCGATGGACTGACCAGAGAACAGGGAAGGACCAACTTCACTTCTTCATCAAGTTGTCCACTGGATGGACAGAGGTGTTGCAACGTGCTTAGGTGGTTAGTACAACCTAAGAAAAAATGAATATATATATAGCAACTCACGCATTTGTAAGAAGCAGAACTAGAAACAATTTTGTGTTTGATCTGGGATATTATTGGATAGGCAACACTGCAGAAAAAGGCCCTAAAAGGGCTATTCTTCTTCTTCTTCTTTCGGGGCTACCTACGTTAGGGCTTATGTAATATATAAAGAAGAAGAAGAAGAAGAGCCCTCTTAGGGCCTTTTTTGAGTTTCTCTGCATCAGACCGGGAATACCAAGGACTCGAATATGCTCCCTCCTAAGGATAACCATGCTGGTAAATTTTAAGGAACTGAGGCAGAACTGTATCGGAGAAGATACCGGCTTTACTTGCCCAGCGTTGCACAAATCATGGAAGAATAAGGAATTATGTATAAGGAATTTACCAGTTGAAGAGCTACTGCAATAGAACCAATGTGTAAAGACTTAGTTGAAAGGAAGTTGAGACGCTGGAAAAAGGAACCTCAGATATAAAACATGTCCTGAGTAGGATTGCTATACACCAACCATATATCAAGGCATCATCAAGAACATGAGAGGCAGAATTTTCTTGTATTTCATGATTCCGTAAAAGCTTTTCATAACAGGCACGAAACGAATACAAAATATGCCGAGTCTGAGAAACTAGATATTATGAGGGTAAGGCTGACAGAACATCTTCTGACCTGGAGAATGATATGAGCTTTTTCAGTCTTTGCTACTAGAATTTTCATTCTGCAGATACTTTAATACTCCATAACTAACTGTCCCAGCAACGAACAAGAAAACAGTTGGAGTGAAAGATGGATACAAATACTTAACCAAAAACTTGTCCCATGCCTCGGGTAGAAATCCTGTGAGCAGAAGAGCTCGAATGTTACAGCGCATGCTGCAAGGTCTTATGAGAAACAAAGTAATTGTCCACAAACTGAAAATAACGTGCATCTCTTATCCACTTATGCCAGCTGAAGAATCCTTTCAAAATATCAAACTTCAACTGAAATTGGGAGCAAGACGATGCCCTTATTAATGCAAACAAGAGCCTATTCATTGAGACTGAGAAAGAACTTATCAAAAATAAACAACCCAAAAAACATGCTTGAAATCTTCTATACCTCTTCATATGTAGACTACAGGACAGCAGGAAAGAAAGTTAAAAACTTTGTCTTGCCATATAAGAGACGGTCATTAGAAAGAATATCAAAATCTTGAAATGCATAGACAAGAAAACAACAGCTTAACAGATTCCCTAGCTATCTCAAACAATCTGATATTGATGGAACTGCATTTGATTCCATTCCGAGGCAATTGTCAAGGGCAGGGTAGAAAGTGGGAGACAAGTCAATTGGTGAAACTGCTAAGTAGTTTTTACATTGCAAGTCACCATACGCAAAACAAACTAGTTTTTACATTGCAAGTAGGATCTCTGGATGAACAAGAACTGATCACCTTCACTTTGGAATAGAATTATAATAAGAGGAAACATGATTTAGTCCCCATACTTACTCCTTTCACAATACCACTAAGTTCTACATCTTTTTGCAGCAGAGTAAGGTGAAAGCAATAATAACCTTGTCCAAATAAAACCAACTATATACTCCAATTAGTTTTAGATGAACAGAAACGAACCAACCAAGCTAACCTGATGCCGCAAGCGCAATGCCCTCGAGTAGAATAATCGCACAGAGGCCCGACCAAGCAAGCAGAAAAGCGCTCTCGTTCTTCCTTAACTCCTCGGCCAGCGCCGCCCCTTGCGGCGTGGTGAAAGTGGGCTTCTCCACGGGCACCCGGCGAATAACGGAGGCCCTCTCCCTTTGTCCCGAATTCAAAATCGTTTGCTGCACAACATGGGCTTCACAATTGAGAACATGTATTTAAATTATCATCGGGAGACTGCAGTTCACGACCTTACTATAACAGGATCTTTCCTATAGGTTGTACCTCTGTCTTCTTGAGATTAACATAAGACAAGAAACCACTCCTGAAAGATGAACCATGGCTGCAGTACCCGAGCGTGATTAGTTAGCAGCTTTGGTTCGGTTGCCGAGCCATTGATGTTGGGTGAGGATCGCTCCGATAAGCCTCGGCTTGTCAGGATGGTTCTGCAGTTGTATGACATGCCTATTACATTTTTTACATACATAAATATATATCATATAATACAGAAAATATGCAAGTATAAATCGATTTTTCCCCATTATTCTCTTGAATAACCTTGAAATGAACTACATTGCTGGGCCACAATTCTACAGACAATACAACAATAGGGATAATTGAGTTATCCCCATAGGCGGAAGGCTAGAATTAATAAATACATATAATTATTTTTTCAATTTAATCTCACTATAATGTTATATACGTGAAGTTCGAAAATATAGTAAAAAAATTGAATCTCACTATAATATTATATACGTGAAGTTCGATAATATAGTAAAAATTTGGTCTAGATGAATTGATTGATCCGTTGATAGTCGTGCTTTTCCTCTATTAACTAAATGGTTGAATCTTCAACATAACAACCTAAACTTATTTGTGCCTTCTTCGTTTTGAATGTGGTTAGACATGTTAAATTCCATAATGGTGACCATCAAACTATTCTACATTTATAGAAGTTTGTCAACAAAATTAAATATTTATCTTCCGATTTAATTGAATTGCCTATATCATTTTTATAATGCATTAATATAATTATTTTTTATAATTTAATATTTTGATTTATAATTTTATCTGCTGTTTGTTATTTTGAAGATGGTTGAAAAATTATTAATCTTTGTATCGATCGTAATAACTTCAGAATATTCATATTCAACCGATATTAATAATAAGATAATTCCAAAAAAATGAAAAATAAATTTAACTTTTTAGTTTTTATTGCAATATTTAAACGTTTATATCCAACCAAAATTGATTTAACCCGATCCGACCTACTCTATTCAAACCAAAAAAAAATTTGGCCTCTCAACAAATTTCATGAGTCCGCTCTTACTGTGCACAAGAAGGCAACTTTTATGCCAGGTCTCCTACAATGATGTGTTAATGGAGAAAAACCCACTCACTACATCTTCCAAATTGTAGATCACTAGCACGAGTGTCCGAGCTCCCCTACAGTGGTTTTCAGTATTTAGTTGCTGGTCCTGAAGGCTCTGCCATTGTTCTTGTACATGGTTTCAGTGCTTCTCTGGAGCATTACAGGTACAAAATACATCCCATTGCTGAATCTGGAAATAGAGTTTAGGCAATCACGCTACTCAGGCTTTGGCAAATCTGGAAAACTGAACTAGTCTGGGCTGAATAGCTCCGGGACTTTATAACCGATGTCGGAGAGCCTGCACACATCATTGGGAACTCCACATAGGTGGTAAGCAAGCCACACCGTAACTCTGAATCGGCTGCATGATGGCCATTAACAACAGAAACTGCATGGATGCAAGTTCTTGACCTGCATTTATTCATCAAAGGTTTGATTAACCAACCGGACTTGTTTTGCAGGATATGCGGTTGCTATCATCACATGACTCTGTCATCCTCATGAACAGCGCTGGGAACATTGTCCCTGGATATTCAGACGTTCGTACTTATTTGCTCAGGAGCTACATGGTTTGGTGCTAGATGCTTTTTGGTGTATTTGAAACAGAAGAGCAACATACTATCTCAAACCCTAAATAGCAGCTATGAGGAGGCAGAGCACAATGTATCTTCATATGATAGCCTCATGATTTAGCACAAGAACCCCAATCTTCCAATACTAATGTGGAGTATCCCATTCTTCTAAACATATATGACCGACAAGATGACTTATTGCTTATAAAGTGTCAGTAAGCCCAATTACCGTGTTCAGCAAATTACTTCCCGTCTGTGCTTCTCAATCCCGCAATGCTCTGTCATAATAAGTTTGTTTCCATCAAGCATCCTCCCTCGATCCCCACTTTGCCAAGAGAGCTTTGTTGAAACTGTCAAGCTTCTTCAACTCTCAAAACAAGTGCTTTGATAGGTTAGTCTATGTTTGCATATGAGCGCAAAGATGGCTACGCTACATTTTTTTCCCCATGCAAGACCCTAATGACAGGCTACTATGAATATGTGAAACATTTGACCTGAATATCAATCTCATCATGTAGGTTCAGCCAAACCAGATTATTTTACAAACCACATTCTGTGTGTGTGACTTTGTGTGAGGGGGGAAGAACCCCTCACCACGTGAAGATAAAAATAAAGGATAAATACAAATTCAGTGTGTGTGACTTTGTGTGTTCGATTACACCTTCAGTGTGTGCGATTTTATGTGTGCTATTTTGTGTGTGCGATTACACCTCCAGTGTGTGCGATTACACCTCCAGCGTGTGCGATTTTGTGTGTGCGATTACACTTATAGTGTGTGCGTCTTTGTGTCCATTCCTTTATTTCTTTCTGTATTGCTCTCTTTTATCTTTTATCTTTACTATTAACATTACTATTATACTTATTTTGTTATTTGTATTGTGGTATAGTTCGTAGTGAATATAGACACGAGTATTAATTATGGTAACTTGAGGTCGTGTCCGGTGACGAAGGGAAGGGGTAGGGTAGGGGTAGGCATGGGCAGTGGTGCGGGCGGTGCCAAAACAGCCCGTTTCGCATCTCGCCCGCGAAAGTTGCGATAGCAAAAATCTGTACCACGTACTGCCCGCGAAGAGTATGTTACCGCACTGCACCGCACAACAAAAGTTCACGTGTGGATGTTGATCCCGCATAAACCGCAAACTTTCGCGGTGCGGAACAAGCCCCGTGGATTCCGCAAAAGTACATCTGAAATTTTTTTAAAAAATATAGTGTAATTTTATGGCATTTTATCGATCAATTACCAAATAAAGTCCAATATCTTACCTACTACCAACGAAAATATTTCACAA
>JAOWBN010248718.1:0-11708 GCA_028565015.1 Pinguicula moranensis | reverse complement strand
ATCAGACACCCAATTGGCAAGCCAAATACTGTCATTTTTCATGAGGTTGGATAAGTCCAAGGGATCATCCTCCCACAGTAGCACTTTGCCAGAGTTGAATGTACTGGCCATCACATTCAGATATCCGTCTGACTTCAATCCCTTCTGAAGGTCACGTAAACTATGCTTTTGGTTGAGAGTGGCTATGTAACTGCGAGCAAGCCAGGAATCGTGGATCACATTGGAGCTAAATACTAGATCCTCAACCACAGTTGGCGCAGTACTAGAAGAAGAGCCATTCGCTAGCATTGGAGGCAGAGGAACCTGAGTCGACTTAAGTGGAAGAATTGCGGATTTCGCTGCCTTGATAGAACGAGATCTAGGAAATCTGGCTAGGTTAGACTGCAGCCGATAAGATCCGATCCAAGTGTTACTAAGTTTGAACTTTAGGAGATCCACATCATCTACCTTAGCAAATTCCACAAAACCGAAAGACATTCCTCTGTTGTTGAGTTTTCTTGCTATGCTGAGGTTTTGAATGACACCTTGATGTTTCAAAGCACTTCTTAACCTGTCTGTGTCACACCCTTTCGGAAAGTTGGACAGGTAGAAACTGAACACACCTGGTGTTTTTTCTCCAAGGGGCTCGGAGAGGTTAGAGATTTGGGGACCTAGTCTCGCATGAACAGAAAGAGGATTTTGGGCTGGTATGAAGGGTTCTGAAGACGGCTGCGGGTATCTCAACGGGGCTTTGCCAGCTTTAATAGCTGCTCGCCGCATCAATTTCAGCTGGTGAGGAGGGATAGCCCAGAAAGACATCGTTGTACTTATTTAGTCGGAGGAACAGGGTTGTGTTTTGGTGGAGGAAGAGAGGTTCTTTACACAAGCTTATGGGAACCTTCCTGGGCGCCAAAAGCGTCCCCAGGGAGAGGGGAGACTGGATAGAAGCTAAACAACAGGGGAGACGTTGGAGGTGGTGGTGTCGACCGGAAAAGATGGCCGGGAAGGAGGGAATGAACTATTCATGGCCGGGAAAGAGGTTCAGACCAAAGGAAAAATCGAAATCTTTTTTGCTGTTGAATTCTTGTATTACTTTACTTGTATCCTTCTTTTGACTGGACTGGATCAATCCTAATCCTATCATCATTCGCATGTATCTCGCCATCCCATATTTCCCAAGGCAATAAATATCCAACAAAAGACTGGAAAACCCAACGCAGTTTACGTATCCAATCCATCCTCTACCCTAGTAGGTAGAGATGGACGGTTTGGTTTCTGCCAACCGAACCCTTGAAATTTTTTGATTGGCGATTGGCAAAAATGTCAACCTCAATCGAACCGATCTGTCCAATTGTATCCCACTCCAGTTTTTCTATGGTCTGTGGTTCGGTTTTCGCTGATTCGGTTGTCAATTTTAATTCTCACGGTTTCAGGTCGATTTCGAGCAATTTTATGACGGTTTCGACATAATTTGTAATACGGTTATAACCTCCGACGTAACCAATTTGTTTTAGATTTTTTTAAAATTTTGTTATTACTTTAAATTTTTTTTTAAAGTTAATTTTTTTAAGTTTGTAATATAAGTCTATAAAAATTAAAATATATCATAAGTTTCATTTAATTACATTTACAATTTTTGTATATTATAAACATATAAACTTAAACTTAGAATAAAAATTATATATTACAAACATATAATAAAGTAATAAACCTATATATAAATTATAAATATATAATATAAACTTATATATAAATTGTAAACATATTAACATATAAATACAATAGGTGTATTATAAGCATAAGTTCATAAATTATAATATAAAATTTTTTATTTACAATATAAATGAAGTTACATTTACATTTATAATACAAATAAATTACATTTACAATTTAAATTCATTTACATTTATAATATAATTAAAATAAAAATAAAAAATGGGAGGAAAGGGCTTGAATTCAACTATAAATTAATTAACATTCATAATCAAATGGCATATGTATCATTTATGTGTACATAAATTAATCAAATCCCACGTAGTTCTCTATTTTATTACCTCAATTACCTGTTTGATCACTCCTAATCGGTTGGGTTTGATGTGCTTGTCAATGCATATCTTCTTATATTTTGAACGGATCATCTTCAACAGACGGATGTTCGTAAGCTCTATGCTCTGCTACTATCCAATCCTGCAGGCACGTTTGATATTTCAACATCTAGGGGCTTAAGTTTGAACGGTGGTCGCTTAAAATGTACCATTCCTGGCTAAATATTTACTCTATGGCAACGGTTGAAGCTAAGCATCCTAGAACCTCTATTGCCATAACCGATAATATTGGAAAATCTTGTGATTTGTTCTTCCACCACTCGAGAATATCAAAAAGCATATAATCATCATCTTTTACACCTATCTGTGCAATCTCAAAAGTAGTGGTTAAATAAGTGTTAAGCTACACAAGTGTGGAACTTGACGAAGATCTGACACGTCATTGGATATTTTCTTCATTAACCTCCTCATTCTCTCTAAGGACACATGTCCATTGAACTACTTCCACTAGATGTTTGATATTCTGGATATAACTCGTTTAATAAAGTAGTTACTTCTGGAATTATAGATTTATAATCTTTAATTGCTACATCAAAGTCGTCTTTAAATCTACTATAAAAAAATTTAATTGGTACATCAATTCGAGCCAAAATCGAGATTCGCTTGATTTCGATTCTGGCCGTAGACTCGTCGGAGTTGAACTTTGAGTGGCAATCGTTAGTCATGGTGGAATATTATCACTTTCATGAACAAAAACTCTCGTAATCACTTCATCCAGTACCAAACCTCCACATAAAATTGTGACTCTAACTCTTTCAAAGCATTCAAATCAATATTTTCATAAACAAATTCGTGAAAAGTGGTGTTAGGATCGGGGGCGTGGGAGGAAATGATGATGAAAACGGAATGTGAGATTTTTTTTTGATATTTTTTCAACAAAACAAAAAATTAAAATTAAAAAATTACTAAATAAAATTACTAGTATGAAATCGAGAATCAGAGTACAAATAGTAGATGAATAAAAAAAATTGATGTGATTGAAATGAAGATGTGAGTGCGGTATTTATAGAGGTAAGAAACTAAAAATCTAATTAAAAAAAACTAGTCGTTGGCGGTTTGACCGTCGAATTTTCGGCGGTCAAACCACCGCAATACTGTCAAAAATGGGCAACCTAGCTCAACGACTAGTTTTTCAAACGTTTTTATTTTTTTTATTTTTTGTAAGGTTTGACCACTGAAATTCGCAGTTTGGCTCAATGGCTAAATTTTTCGATTTTGTTTTAGGTTTTAGGGTTGGACATTTTAATACTTTAAAAAAATTATGGTTTAGGGTTTGACCGTCAGAATCCGGCGATCAAATCGACGCCAAACCCTCGGCCAACAATCTAGCAACGTGCCTAATTTATTCAAAAAAAAATTAATTATTTATGGGATTTTCAGGAGTCGGACTTGCGCCGCCGACCGTCGAAAATCCATCGGTCAAACTGTCGTAAATGGTTTGACCGAATTTTCGCCTTTTTTTTAAAATTTCTCCGATCGATTTTTTAGGCAGTTTAAATTGCCGAAAAGTGGTGAAGCAATTTTTTGGATTTTTTTTAAAAAAAACGTCGCCGGAAGCAAAATAACCAATCATGACCGAACCAAGTGACCTTCGGTCATGACTTTTGACGGTTGGCAGATCGGTGCCATAAAATTCCGGTCCAACAACCGACGGTCGGCTGATTTCTAGTCGTAAATACTCATGTCTACTCCTAGGCCCTAGCAAGACAAACCTTGTACACTATGCAAGAAAATATTTCACGGACTTGGATATATTGTGTTGTGAAATAATTAAGCAAATACTAGTAGCAACATAAGAATGCAAAGAACAAAAACAATTTACGTAATGTATGTTTTTTTCTCAACTTTCAAGATGTATTGCCAAACACATATATAACATGAAATTTACATTTAATGCAAATTATTTGCATTTCCTTCATGACATGTACAATGCCATATATTTCTACCACTGTATTTAATGGTCACTATCCTCCATTGACCTTGCATATAGATATTTTATCAATATCACTCCCCCTTGAATATTCATTCTATTCTATCATACCTCGTTAAAACCTTACTAAGAAAAAATCCTAGTGAAGGAAAATGAGCAAATGATTTTATCATCTCCATATGTTGAAAACATCTTTGAGCTTTCTCATTCCGATCCATCTGACCATTTTTCAAAAGTTGCAATAGGTAGTACTTTGATGAACAAATCTTCCAGATTTTCACTTGATCGAATTTGTTGGATATTGATGTCATCCTTTTTTTTGAAGGTCATGTGTAAAAAAAATTTGGGTGATATTGCTTGGTTCAATCCTTTTAATGAAACCTTATTTCAATTTAGCAATGCAAGCTGCATTATCTTCATAAATAATAGTTATGATGTCTTTCTTAGTCTTCAAGACACGCATTCCACGAATATGTTGGGTTATGGTGCTTCACCAAATGCATTCATGAATTGCTTCATGAATTGCAATAATTTCTGCATGGTTGGAGGAAATAGCGATTAATGTTTGTTTAACAAAACACCACGAAATAGTTATACCTCCATAAGTAAATAGATAACGTGTTTGAGATCTAACTTTATGTAGATCTGATAAATATCTAGCATCCGTATAGTCAATTAATTCTGGATTAGATACACTGGGATGGTAGTATAAATTCATATTCATTGTTCCTTGAACATATTGAAAAATGTTTTTAATTCCATTCCAGTGTCTTCTAGTTGGAGAAGAAGTATATCTTACTAATAAATTTACTGGAAATAATATATCAGGTCGCGTGTTATTAGTAAGATACATTACTGCTCCAATTACACTAACATATGATACTTCATGACCGAGAAGTTCTTCACCACCTTCATGAAAACAGAAGGGATCCTTTTTTTCGCATCACCTGATCATACCACCATTGGTGTACTTAATGGAAGTGTTTCATCCATATAAAATCTTTTGAGCACTTTCTCTAAATAATTAGATTGAATATAAAAATTCTTTGTGTCAAGTGCTCAATTTGAATACCTAAATACAATTTTGTTTTCCCAAGGTCTTTTATTTCAAATTCTTTGTTCAAATAAGATACAACCTTTGATAACTTTTCAAGAGTTCCAATAATATTTAAGTCATCTACATAGACATCAATGATAACAAATTCTGATCCAAATCTCTTTATAAAAATAAATTGGCATATTGGATCATTTTTATAGCCTACCCAAACAATTGAATCACATTTGTTTCAATCCATATAGAGATTTATTTAGTTTAATCGAAAAAATCTCTCGAAAATTAGAAGTTTGTGCTTCAAACACTTTAAACCCTTCAGGGATTTTCATATAAATATCATTTTCTAGTGAGTCATATAAATATGTTGTCACTGCATCCATCAGTTACATCTCAAGCTTTTTATTAATTGTTAGACTTAACAAATAATGAAATGTGATTGCTTCCATCACAAAAGAATAAGTCTATTCATAATCAATGTTTGGCCTTTGGATAAAATCTTGCACGACAAGTCGTACTTTATATCTCACGACTTCATTTTTCTCATTTCTTTTCGACACAAATACTCATTTATATCCGACTGGTTTTATACCTTTTGGTATAGGGACTACTAGTCCAAAAAATTCACATTTCTTTAAAGAATTGGGTTTTAAAGCAATTGCTTCTTTCCATTTTGTCCAACCATGTATGTGTCTACATTCCTCCATAGATGTAGGTTCAATATCTCTATTCTCTTTCATTATATTGCATGCTATATTATAAACAATATCATCGACATTTATTTCATCTCGATTCCAACTTTTATTTTTCCTTTTACAACATAATTTATGGAGATCTCCTCATTTTTAGTTAACTGAATTTCTTTATTTATATCGTTTTCATCTTTAGGAGTATTACTGGTCTTTTCTGGAGATTTTTTTTTCTCTTCTAGAGTATTACGGGTCTCTATTGAATATTTTATTACCTCTTTTAGACCATTCTCTATATTTGCTCTTTTTTTCGAGGATTTTTATCTTTGCAATTGATTAGTCTTCCACGCTCCGTGCGTGAATTAGACTCATTTGCTATAAAAATTTGCCCTTCTAGGATATTAAGTCTAACTGGATCATTTACATCTGGTATATGAGACTTGGTTACCTTCTTCTGGTCGGTAAACGCATCTGACAATTGATTTGGTAAATTTTGAAATTGAATAATCTTTTAAATTGCAAGTTCACATTGTCGAGAACAGGGATCAAAATGTGATAATGAAGATTCATGCCAGGATATTGTCTTTTCTAACTGTTTATTTTCTCCCCATAATGTTGGAAAAATTGATTCATCAAAATGACAATTAGCAAATCTTGTTATAAATGAATTTCTAGTCGATGGTTCTAAATATTTAATTATCGAGAAAAATTAATATCCAACGTATATTCTCATCCTCCTTTGAGGACCCATCTTCATACATTGTGGAGGAGCAATTGGTACAAATATCATATATCCAAATATTCTTAGCTAAAAAATGTTTGATTCTTGACTATAAACCATTTGCATTGGGGAGAAATTATTATAACTTATTGACCTGATACGAATAAGTGTTGTTGTATTCAAAATTGCATATCCCCAAGTGGATACAGGGAGTTTAGAATGCATAAGTATTGACCTTGCAATCAATTGGAAGTGCTTAATAAATGATTCAGCCAAATCATTTTGTGTATGAATATATGCAACATTATATTCAATGGTTATCCCAATTTTGGTTTATGCCCGGAAGGTCGACGATAGAGTTAATTCATCTACTGAGACGGCTAATGGAGAAGTAGAGAGAACGTAAGCGGAGTCTCCATATGGTCTTCATAGACTTAGAGAAGGCATATGATTCTATACCGAGAGAGGTGATTTGAGAATGTTTAGAAACCAAGAATGTCCCGTGGATGTATATGAGGGATATAAGGGATATGTATGAGAGCGCAAAGACTAGTGTGGGAACCCCAGTAGGAGACACTGAGTATTTTATGGTGAACACAGGATTGCACCAAAGTTCTGCTCTGAATCCATTTCTTTTTGCGGTGATTATGGATGTGCTCTCCCCCAATGTACAAGATGAGATCCCTTGGTGTATGTTATTTGCAGATGATATTGTCTTAGTAGGAGAGACGAAAGAGGAGGTTAATGTTAAGCTGGAACATTGGAGGGTAACACTAGAGACAAAAGGACTACGCTTGAGCCGTTCAAAGACGGAATATATGGCATGCGCTTTTGATGATATGCCGGACGATAGGGGGATTGATCTTATGATTGCAAATTATGTACTTCCACAAAAGGATAGTTTCAAGTACTTTGGATCGATAGTACAGAAGGATAGAGGGGTTGAAGGCGTTGTCACCCACCGTATCAAGGTTGGATGATTAAAATGGCGATCAGTGACTGGAGTACTATGTGATAAGAAATTTCCAAGTAAGTTGAAGGGGAAATTTAATATGACGGTTATACGACCAGCCATGTTATATGGGGTTGAGTGTTGGGCTATGAGGTTGTCGCATGTGCAGAAGTTTGAGGTGGCGGATATGACAATGTTGCGGTGGATGTGTGGTCGCACGAGACTAGATAAGATCCCCAATGGATTTTTTAGGAGCACGTTGGGGATAGCACTTATTGGCACAAAGCTGAGAGAGAGAAGACTACGATGGTTTGGACACGTACGCAGAAGGCGTATTGAAGAACCTGTTAGGAGAGTCGAAGTAATCCAGGTTGAAGGGAGACGTGGTAGAGGAAGACGTAGGAAGACGTGGGAGGAGCAACTCCGATTGGATTTAGCGGGATTAGACCTCTCCGAGGAAATGACCTCTGATAGAGCGGGTTGGAGACGTAGGATTACTGTTCGAGAGGTAGACAGATAAGGGTATGGGGTTATACGGCGTATACTTAGCAGGTATCGGGGTAGCATGCACCTTTTTACCTATATGCTTAGATACTTATTTACCTGCTTATTGACCCAACTCATTAAATGTATATTAATTCATCTCCTTATTTATGCAGGTGGATGGTCATTGATCTCCCTCCCCCCTCTCTCTCTCTCTCGCTTTTTTTTTGTGTTTATGTGTGTACTTGAAGAGCCGAGGGTCTCCACAGAAACAGTCTCTTAATCTCTTTTTAAAGGTCAGGGTACGACTGCGTGCATCTCACCCTCCTCATACCCTGCCTAAAGGCGGGATATACTGGGTATGTTTGATTTGGTTTGTCTATAGAATTTTTCTCTATTAGATACAAGTCTCTCTTGAGTTCAAGCAACCCTCTACGATATATAAGCATGCATCTCTCGATGTTACACTTGAATACACAAAAGGCTTTGAGTTTAGAAAATCCACATGGCAACAATAACCCCATAGACATTCTCATGCTATGGTGATTATCGTTGATTTTATCATTCCTCGCATGATTTGTGTCTCTTGATCCCCACCATGCTTAATAAACGTGCAAGTATTAGTTAGGCACATGCAAGTTAAGGAAAAAACATAATAAACTCGAGCAACAATACAACATTTCCAAATAACTAAACATTATAAATCCATAACTAAAATCGCAAGTGTTACATTGCTCTCATAGACAAGAGTTATAACCCATTGTTTAAGACATTAGAAATCCACAACTAAACTCACAAGAGGCTACATCAATGCCCTAAAATAAGATTCATGACATACAAAAAGATATACAAAAGTTAAGTTCATAGAGTTAAGAAACCCCCTTGGATGAATCGGGAGTCGCCGGAGCTTTTTCTTCTACTCCATGGCTCCTCTCCAAGAATTTGCTGCCTTGTGCCCTGGATTCCAGGAAGGAATCTTCCCCAGAATCGTTTCTCCTCTCAATGTGATAAGAAGAATTGATCCATGATTCTAGGGGGAAAAGTCCCAAAATGGGAAACGTTCCCAAAATCGTTCTCCTTCAGATTGATAGGAAGAATTGATACGTGATCCCAGGAGGAGACATCCCAGAATGGGAAACGTCTCCAGGATTCAAAATCTTCCCAAAATAAGTTATGTTTGCTATTTCCCATCAGATCTAGGAGTAAGTTAGCTTCCTCGGGAAGCTTGTGAGAGATAGCTTCTTCGAGAAGCTTTGATTGAGTTAACTTCCTTGGGAAGCTTTGAATGAAATACTTTCCCGTATGTGAGGGCAAATTAATCATTCTACGCTTTACTCTGCAGTTTCCCGCCAAAACAAATATGTTGCGTCCAAATTAAGGCTGCAACTTCTAGATTTGGGGCCATGGCCTTGAATCAAAATCTTGAATTTATGGGACTTTTAGGATCTTTTTCTTTCCTTTTCTCCCAGAGGGCATTAAATGACCTGTAATTACAAAAAAGAAGAGAATTGAGTATAAATAGTGTGTACCCCTATCAAGGTTGAGCCAAATTAAACCAAAATAGTCTACATAAAATAGGTATTTGGCTCATCAGGAGGCCCAGATATTTTATAGGAAGTGAGCTTGTTCTACCGCCAAGGTAAGTAGCCATATCCTCCAAAGTCTCTTGGGGAAGATTAATGCCTATCAGATTGCTTTTCTTGAAATTGATGCGCAGTTTGGATGTTAACTCAAAGTTTAGTAGGATGGCTTTGAGAGTTTGTATTGAGTTCCGTGAGTCATGGCCAAAGAAAAGGGTATTATTAGCAAATTGAAGATGTAAAAGCTGAATCTTGTCCATATCGACTTCAATCCCCTTGAATCTGTGAAGATCAATAGCCTTTCTGATCACAATAGAGAGGCCTTCAGCAGATATTAGGTATAAAAATGGTGATAACGGGTCACCTTGCCTTAGACCTCTCATTAGATAGAACTCTTTAGTGGGGCTACCGTTGATAAGGACTGATGTAGAGGCAGTTTCAAGCAGTTCCTTAATCCACCAAATCCAGTTGTGTGGAAAGTTCATCTGTACCCTAAAGTTACGACATCCCTCATTGTGAGATATCATGTTGGACGTGCCATACCTATGATGGTGGATCTCAACCTCCTTCGGGCAATAATTACATTTGGCTCCAGAATCCTCGGGATTACTATCGGTAATCCTTGTTAAATGCTCCCATATAGGCAAAGGCTTATTGGGGGCTGTGTGGATGCACCCGTATCATCAGGATTATCACCATCCACAACCTATGAAGTAGGCAATAAAGAGGCATCAAGGTACTCGTGCTCCCATTCCATAAGAAGATTCAGATTCTGTTAAAGAGGAAAATATGAAGTTATATTATAATCTTATCAGCTCGAACAAAAATGAATCATATCATATCCACCTATGAAAGCTATAGCCTCACAACATTATTATTTATTATTATGAGATACGGAGCAGATATAAAATATCAAAGTATAGCCTCACAACATTATTATTTATCATAATAATGAAATGCGGACCAGAGATAAAATCCAATGTACACGACAACACATAATCTTATTAACTCGAGCAAAAATGAATCATATCCACCTAAATATGAAAGCAATAGTCTCACGCAAGGGCGGATCTAAGAAAAAAAATTAGGGGGTGAAAAAAAAAATTATGAGGGCCAAATTTTTTTAGGGGTAAATAATATTTTATATAAGCATATTTAATTTTTTTTGACTCCTCAAATACATCCTTTGAATGAAACAGTACTAAATTTTGACCCAACTCATTAAAAAGAATTTTAATGATATACAAAGAGAGCAAAATTTTTGGAAGGGCCCGGCCCCCCTAAGTCCGCCCCTGGCCTCATGGCATTATTATTTATCATAAAACAGAAATCTGGAACAAAACAAAATTAAACTAGAATATCAAGTCCAGATGAACATGAACACCCAACCAGAGAACATAACAAATTTAACAAAAAAACCAAGTCCAAAGGAACATGAACACCCAATCAGAGAACATAACAAACTTAACTAGAAAACCAAGTCCAGATGAACACCCAATGAGATGAAAATTGAAAGTATATGGATAACAGCTAAGACCAACTCAATTAACCTGTAACAATGATCTGGAATTGCAGAAACATAGCGAGGACATTTTTCCCTTTTAACTCAATAGGTAGGCAAAACCATATGAAATTCAATCATTAGACACCCATACAAACAAGGAAAGAACACTGTCGGAACATTACTCCATAAAAAAAGCAATAATAGTTCCTGGTAATGGATTTTCAGACAAAAGGCCTTACTGTCGGCGTGACTGGATGGTGGCGGACTGCGGCGACTGCAGATTGGGGACAACAGCGAATGGCGGGCGGCGGACGAAAGATAGACGGAAAGAGAATTAGAGAAACGAAGGTTGGAAGCAGAATGAGAAATCTCGATTTAGAATTTTAGACGAAACGAAATGAAAAAAATAATGGGATGAAGATTGGATTAGAAATTAAAAAAGTGCTTACATAATTTTAAAAAATAAAATGGATAGATGGTCCACCGTCTACTACCGTTTTCATCATTGCCGCTCCCCACCGTCCACCGCCTTCCACCCACCACCATTGATGATTATAGCGGTGACGGTGGTGGTAAAATTTTGTTACCATCATTATCCGTTAGTGTCACACCCCCAATGTACGGTCTATAAATTTTTGCCCCAAACACGATATAGATGGCTGTTAAACCGACGGATAAACAACACAAAGGGTGTGATGGCCGAAGCACTCCTTG
>JAOWBN010248707.1:0-11708 GCA_028565015.1 Pinguicula moranensis | reverse complement strand
TAGGTATATGCATGACCCTAGAAAGGATCACCTGGATGCAGTGCACCAGATATTGCGATACTTGAAGAATGCACCGGGAAAAGGGTTGATCTTCAGAAAGAATGGACATCTGAATATTGAGGGATATTGCGACTCAGACTAGGCTAGCTGTGCTGATGATAGAAGGTCTACATCTGGTTATTGCATGTTTATAGGAGGTAATCTAGTCTCTTGGCAGAGTAAAAAACAGACAGTAGTGGCTCGTTCTACAACTGAGGCAGAATATAGAGCAATGGCCTCGAGTGTTGCTGAGTTGATTTGGTTGAGGACAATACTTGTGGAACTCAAGATCGATCCAGATCCAAAATTAAAATTGTGGTGTGACAACAAAGCAGCAATTAACATTGCAAACAACCGAGTACAACATGATAGAACCAAGCACGCGGAAATTGATAGGTTATTCATCAAAGAAAAATTAAATAGCAAGTTGTTGGAGTTGAGTCATATAATTACCAAAGAACAAGTTGCTGATGTATTGACTAAGCCCCTGTTTTGCGCAGCCTTCTTAAAATTATAATTGGCTTATAAGCACCTTTTTTCAAAAGATAACTCCTCATTTTTTTGAAAAAATGTGCTTATAAGCTAATTATAAGCATAAAAAGGCTGCACAAAATATTTGCTAAGAACCCACAATTTATACTGAATTAAGTATACTTCTCTCATTTTTTAAGATAGGTGAAGTTAAAAGTAAAAATCCAGGGTGGGGCAAACCGTGCCTTGACCTGGCCGCCTAAAAATGGGTAACGGCCGGACCTATCCATTTTTAAATGGGTGAGTTAGACCGTGCTGGTGGAAATGGGTGGGCCGAACTTGTGCCATTTTTTGTGTTGGAATGGGCTGAAATTTTGAACTCGACAGGTGGGCCACCCATCCATTTTGTAAAAATAATAATAATTTTAAAAAAAAATCCTGGACGGACTTATTTTATGAACGATTTGGGTCGGCATCGCCTATTTTCTGAAAATGGACGGGACGGGCTACATTTTCCAGCCCCGCAACCCGCCATTAGCCTTACCCGCCTTATAGTTTTTATTTAGTCAATTGAAGTGGAGTAAAAGGCCAATAGTCCCCTTGTACTATATCTATTAGTTAATTTACTCCCCTGTACTTTTAAAAGAGCTAGTTTACCCCCTTGTACATTCAATAAAAACTCCCCTGCCCCAAAAAAAATTTCACGCACTACAATGCGACTGGAAAAACATTTTTTGAGAGGAAATGTTAGTTTTACCCTTCCTTCCACAAGCCCCTCATTCTGATCTCCAGTCTCAATTTCCTTTCTTCTCGAATTCACCGTACCCTTCTCACTCCAGGAAAGTAGCTACTCATAAGTCAGTAGCTCGGCACCGGTTACGATAGCTTTTTAAGCAATAGGTCTGATTGAAGAAAAGCCATTCTTGAACAATGGCTATAGCACCAGCTTCACCCTGATCTGACTAAACTTTCTTTTTTTTCCCAGGATTCTTAGATGCGGATTACCGATCCTGTGGGATAATAGCCCTTCACTTACCTGAAAGCCAATAGTGGGGCATGCCCAGAATCTCCTCTTCCCTTTGCAATTGAAGAGTGTCACCCCTTTGAGGTGTATTTTCCCGTGCTTGCGTGTGCCCTTGGAAGTCTCTTTCCCGTCTTGGTTGGCTGGTACCTTTCCCCGTCGTCTGTGAAAATACCAATCGTTGCAACTTTACGTCGCTGGGTTTCCCCAATGAATAACTTTCCGGATTCTTCAAGGAGCAAGTGGAAACACCTTGGTAAGATGGGGAAAGACCAGAGGCAAAAGAAGAGATCTATATCTCTGCAACATCCTGGCCTGGATCGTGGTTCCATGTGTGTGAAAATCCAAATACCAAACCCAAATCCAAAACGACGCGAAGAAATCGAGATGAAATCCTGTGATGCGTTCGGAAGGTTCACAATCTGATCGAATCTTCTTCACATTTCGCAGTCCAATTGCGCCGGACAAAGACGGTGTCGGTGTGCACGCACTAGTGTGTGGTTTTTCACTGAGTTTGCATCGCTGGGGTTTTCATTGAATGTACATGGGTCAGGGGATAAAAAGGGAGTAAATTGATTAATAGGTATAGTAGAGGGAGCTATTGGCCTTTTACTCTTTCACAAAATGGACCGGAGAATAGACCGGAAGAGTGGTGCCGGAATTGATCAACTCGAGCACTATGCCAATTGTCGAAAATTCGAATCAATTGACAATAAAAACTCATGTGATGAGAGTTTTAAAGTATTGTTTTTAGGGTTGCAAAAGCCCAATTGAGTTTTCATGATCTTGTGTAGCCGGATGCATGCAACAAGCATCCGCGTAGTGTCCATACTCGCGACAAATCTGGCATCCGGGCTCGTGAAAATCACAATTCATCTTAATTCTAACCCAGTTGCTTCATCATGTCCGTAATAACCAACTGTGTAATATGATCATCATTCATATTCGTACCGCAATTTTAACCTTCTGTCGGCAAACGAGCCAATACTCACCAACTTCATATCTTACTATTTTCAGTCTTATTGTGCTAATTTTTTTTAAATAACTACAGTTATAGTTTCCATAATTATTATATACTTTACCAAACAGTCGACTTTTTGGGAAAAGAATATTTGCAGTAATAATAATTGAAACTGTTGTCTGCGGGAGCCCAAGGCACGGATTGTGTCTGCTCTGTGTTCCGTTTTATTATTTGCCAGTGTTATCGGTCCAAATGGTAACTGTCTGAGATCCATTTTGCTTCTTTTCTGTCTGGAGAATGGAGGAATGATATGGCTCACGACAAATGGTAACTGTCTGAGATCCATTTTGCTTCTTTTCTGTCTGGAGAATGGAGGAATGATATGGCGCACGACAACCTGATGCACGACAGGCGCACGACAGGGGCAAAATGACTATTTTGCCTTTGTGTTTAACACTGGCACGGATCCCAACACAGGTTATTTTGCCCCCTGTCTTGGCTGTCGTGCGCATAGGCTGTCGTGCGCCATATCATTTCACGGAGAATGGGAAATAATGTCACAACGAACAAATCTGATTAATATGTGATGTTCATTTCAAAATGGAAAGGGAAGAACAACTTCAAAAATGTGCAGGGAATAGGGATCAAGCTTGTATATAGGCGCATCACGTATGTTGCATAAAAGCATGCGTGACCCGTGGATGGGGGTGGGGGATAGGGATAAGGATTCCAAGTTCATACCCATGCACTTTGCGAGTATTGTTTTTGGGTAATGGAGGTATCCGGACTCGATTGATCACCCGACTAATCTTCCGGGTATTACGCCGTACAGCACGCAACACCAATTAATTGCGGGTACGGTTCAAAATTGCAAACCGACCCGAGTGCGTAGTCCCAAAATTTAATTTTCATCAGGGCTCGAACACTGAACCTCTAGGCATGCCCTGAGTGTTCAGCGGATTCACCACTGGGGAAACCCTTAGGGTTACAATTTGCGAGTATTTATATTGCCGGTGACAACGAAGTTCAACTTAATTTGTAAAACATTTCCCCCAAACAATAGGTCGGAATCGGAGGTTGGAGTCAACCTTTATGGGAAGTTAAAAACTACTATTGATCCTATTAAAAAAGTACGGGGTTAAGCTAGAATCATTGGTAGGAGGAGATACAAATTTAAAAAGCGAGATCAGGGGTGGAGCTGAGACCATCCCGCTCGCCCCCAAGTTGCCAAAACATTCGTGTGTTGCTGCATCTCTTGAATCTGTATTCTCTGAATTTATGTCCTGACTCCGTTCCTATTCGCCCGTGGTGTGGCAATATATTCAATGTCATGCTCACATGCGACACAAAATGAAAAGGTTTTCAGCTGATGGTCCTTTAATAAAGGCATATGATGCATTTATTCAAGCAACGCATTTCAATTTCCTAACCGGTCTGCAGCAGCACTGACGAGGAACAAAGCTCCACCCAATCTTGAAATACTTCAACTCGTGTTGTAGATTTATCAGGCACGGGACAATTACTTGGTCAAAACTCATCAATAAATAATCAAAAGGGTACTGAAAAAGGAATCAAAAATTCCATTTTCTTTTGCTGGCCATAGACCAACCTATAATGTGTAAACGTGCCTAAACCACACATAAAAACATGCACATGGCAGGTCAAAAAAATTTGCAAAAAATGTACGACTAATATTCATCTATTTTACAAAAACATAGTTATATTGTGCACGTGCTATGTTGAAAAGTCCAGCCTACAAATGATAACGTGCGGTATGGGCTAGCCCGTATCACACATATGTCTATCTCTACCACCCCCTACCTAGCACACATATTGCACCTATGAGAGTCAAGGCTTGTGTTGAAGTTAACTTAATATCTAAGAATGCACATAAGCAAATGGGCGGGCCGGATACGGGTAAACGGGTTGAAAATTTCAACCCGGCCCGCCCGTACTGAAAAAATTGTCCCAACCCGTTTACAAAACAGGCCCAGCCCGCCCGATCTTCCGGTTTTCGTATTTTTA
Organism: Pinguicula moranensis; assembly: GCA_028565015.1. Lineage (NCBI taxonomy): Eukaryota > Viridiplantae > Streptophyta > Magnoliopsida > Lamiales > Lentibulariaceae > Pinguicula > Pinguicula moranensis. Next base: position 7,191 of record JAOWBN010248707.1, on the reverse strand, counting down.
ATTTATTTTTTAAATATTTTTTTAATGTTTTTAATATATTTTTATTTTATATTTTTAAATAATAAAACAGGCAGATGATTAAACCCGCAGGCTCAATTTTTTGAGCCCACATCAGCCCGTTTTGAAAAACGTGCAAGCCTTACCCACCCATTTTCACCCAAGGCCCACCACCCACCCATTTTTAACAGACGGGCAACCCGTTAGCCCATTTTTTATGGACAAGCCAGGGCCCGCCCCGTTTGCCTAACTCTTGCACTTCAATCAAATAAGGAACACTTTAACTAAAAAAAAAAAAATCAAATAAGGAACACTGAAGAGCATAAAAGGATGGAGTTTGTAGATTGAGAATGAATGGTTTCATTACAGTCTTTTGCCAACAGCTGACAATTTTTGGGGGTGGGTGGGTGGAATAAGCTGTACGCAAATTTGAACCAATTAATTTATGAGATTCATGCATAATAACTCTACATAACCTGTGTAAAGCTCAGGCCTTTAACGGTTAACCCTAACCTTTCCTACAAACATAACCCCAAAAAACTATTTACACTCAATGAAATTCAACCCTACATCTTAGTTTATGAGAATAATATTATCTTGTAAGAAGAAAAAAAAAATATGTCAGGAGATACTTATTTTTTAGAAAAAAAAAAAACATGTTGTTTATTTTTTAGGCCTTCCTTCTTAAAATAAGAACGAGTAGAAGGTTGGCGACGCAAAACAGTGCTTTTCTAAAAAATGTGCTTATAAGCAAATTATAATTTTAAGAAGGCTGCGCAAAACAGGCCGAATGAAAAAAAATGGTTCCATTACAGTGTCGTTTGCCAAAAGCAGACAGTAATTACTGAACCCCATTGGTGTATGGATAAAGAGAGGCAAACTTCAACTCATGGGGAAGAGTGGAAGTGGAAAACAAGGTTAAAGCATCTGGTAACATAAATGCATACCCATAAAACTCATACATAATGTTAATATAGGTGAAAATTGCACTTAACAAACCAAATGTTAAAAATAGGGGGAAGCAAAGATCACGCACTAATGTAACCATTGGGAATGAGCACTAAGAGTATCTTCTAAAAGGCTCCATCTGTAGATCCTCCAACTATCAAATTACAAACTATAATGAGAGCTACAGATTGTACACAAAACTAAAGTTGAGATCCTCCTTCACCAATGTCCTGTGAAGCTACCCTGTTGCAAACAGATGCCAGATTTTGATGGAGCCAAAGGGCTCTTCAGGGATGTCTCTTACTGAGAATGGACATATTAGGTAAGAAAGCTGGATTTGCGGGAGCCGTGAGTGCTTTTTTCCATCTTATTTATGTTGGATTAAAATATTTTTCAAACTGTCGCCAGCATTTCTCATTCTCCTACAAGTGCCGCATAATAGATGGGCATGAATAGAAGTTGTTCTTTCTTTTCCAAGTCCACAATAGGGGTTGAGTTTGCTACAAAGACACTCAGTGGTGATCTCCTCTAAAAATCTTACCTTCAAGCTAGGGTTTCTCTGCGATGATCTTCATTTGCGCGTGTGAGCAGGTCTACCATTTTTCTCGCTCAGTTCTCACACATGCTATACGATATTCAATTAAAGTTACTGTTTTGTGGAGAAGAATTCATGAAAAAACCGTTCTGTTAAGATGAATGCCATTCGGTTTTCTGAATATATTTGCCGCATTCCTTTTGGCTTTGTTTCAAGTGCAAAGTTTAGGGCTTTTACTTTATACTTTTGTGGGTTTGTGGTTTCGCTTGATTTTGCTGTTTGATTATTCTGTTCTCCATATTTTTTAACTGGGTAGATTGCACTTCAGAAAATTGTGATGTTTCTGCTTTTAACTATGCACGAAGCTTGAAGTCAAATTGCAGTGCAGATATTAATGTTGAAATAGTATGCTTCCCGATTCATATAGTGGCAAAATTTGTCTCTTTCTTTCCCCTCTAATCTCTAGAATTGTTGTGTTGAATGTTGCTATATCCTATTTTATGCTTTGTGATATATGCAAAAACTTGTGCATTATTCAACATAGCTAAGTTCCTGTGTGACTTACAAATTACTTAAGGATTTTCTCACTGTGTGTATCTTGACAGAATCCGGTTGAAGTTGATAAGGTGAGGGGAAAGTCACTCGCAAAGTACTTCGAAGTTTGAAGATTGGTTTGAAATGTCCGGATCGGACAGGGACACAGGGGAGGATTCTTCTGACTATTGTCTACACTGCTAATGAAAGAGAGGTTGATCATTCTGAAGAAGGAAAAGTGATCTGATGGGGCAACTTCAGCAATTTTTGCGAGGATGATGATGTTACTTCTGCAAACAAGACAAATCCCATATCATGTCAATGACTGAAGCTGAGGAACGTTTTAGTGAGTCCGAGTCCAACTTTGAGTCTGAAATGAGTTGTATGGACGATCCTATTACAACCATGACGAAGAGTTTCATGACTGACACCACAAATTCTCTCATCTCTTTTGCCAAATCCGTTGTCGAATTCAGCAAGGGCCATGGATGCTCAGAAAAAACATGAATGATGTGCCCAAATGTGAACATCTGTCCATTTCCCTGAAGTTGGTTAAGATCTTGCAACTTTTTGTCCGAATGGATGAGGAAGATTAAGCATGTTATGTAAAGATGCTATTGCGTGCTGATGTTTGAATCATATATAATGAATTCAAACTGTGATGTTTTGATGCATCCAAGGATTCTTCAAGGCCTTTTTGACGCCAAGGAATCTTAGTGTTGGATGGTAGCAGAGTAGTTCAATTTGTTTAGTTTCCACTTGTTCTAGGTGACTCTCTACTACTTCCATTGAAGATGCTAACATCAAAAACTTTTTGCTCCTGGTTGGCTCAAAATTTAGTCTTCATTGCTGGTATTGAATTTAGACAAGGGGGATGTTGTGGCTTTCCACCCAATGTTCAACGAATTTTATGGAAGGAGAAGAATAATGAAATAGTCTGCATGTAATATTTTCCAATTTTTATATTTTATATTTTAAACAGTTTTTTTCTAAAAATTTCATGCCTTATTAATTAATGTTATCATATTTATATGGTTACTTGCCATTTTAATCTAGTACGTACTATTGTTGTATGACGGTATGGGCGGTGCGGCAAAATATAATTGAAGTCAGAAGCAGAACAAGAACAAGTACCAATATTTGTAATCTTAAATGAATAAAAATATTTCTGTATTAGATTTGATATCGGTGTTTAACACGAGGATATTTAGGTATTTTCGCTCATTAATGTACTATTAGCGTGTTATTTTGAGTGTCCTATATCATTTCACAATAGAGGCTGTGCTGCATGCTGAAAAGGAAAGTCGTCGCACAGTATTTTGTGCTTCGACTCGACCTTCATCTTTGGGGATTGCTCCTTCCATGTGAGCCCATCCCCTACAGAACCTAGGGTTTCTTTCCCAAGATCCCTTCTTCAACCTAATGCCAACAACACTAACTACCCCAAATCCGCAATTAGATTTTACCTTGCTTCTAATATACTTTTGAATCTCTGTCGTTTCTTGATTCATTTTTTCTTCGAATCAAGATTTCGCATTCATCTGTTTCAATCAACTTTTTTTTTATTGGGACTGGTGGAGGGGGTTAGGAAAACGGGGCCAATTTCAGCTGCCAATGCAATTATTTTCCTTGAGGTTGTTACGTTTTCTAAGTGGGTTTGGGGAATTACAGTTAAAGATCAAGTCTTGTTTGGAACTCATCAATGTCTTGGGGAGGGCCGGAACCGGAAGATATCTACCTCTCCACTTCTCTTGCTAGTTATCTTGACAGTAAGTATTACCCTTTATCCTTCAACTCTCTACGAGTTCGAGATTGGATGCATATGTGGCTTTTGAGTTTCTTATTGCTACTCTTTGAAATCAGAACTTATTGTTGTTTTGAAAATAGGAAAGATAAAGCCAGACCGCGGCTAATAATTTGGAGGAAATAATACTGGAGATAAATAGAACACGCAGATTTACAAACCCCTAAACTACGGGTAAGAATATAAGAATTCCAAGAGAATATAAGAGGTACAAATAGTATGTGAACAAAGGATTATTCACGTGTGAATAAATCCTCTTCATCGTCAATTGTCATTGCACCGTCCATTGCCAATTTCAACATTTCCTGGAATGTTAATATTCAATTACCTCCTTTTCCAATTTTGCTATAGCAACTTTTGGCCCACATGAAAAGCATTACATGCTTCTTTATCTTCCATGTGCCGACAATTGTATCTCTTTCTCCTAATTCTGGAGTTGTTTACCATGCCAGTAGCTACAGCAGTTTTTTGGTGGACCATTCATTTAGTTCTGTTAGAAATTATTTGATTTTGTGCCAATTGTTGGTTTTGAGTTTCTTGTACTCTTGTTTGGTTGTTTCTGTACTGGTTCCCTGCCCTTTTTTCCTTTCTTGAACGCATGGAAAAAGGGTACAGGAAAGTTATCGTAATTCTTAGAAATGTGTGCTGCTGCAGTTTTCTAAAATAAGAAGGTATCTGTGTTGATAACGGCAGGGAAATGGATATACTTTCATATTTTGGTTGTATACTTTTCAAAAAAAATATTTTGGTTGTATACTTTTTTGGCTTTCTGTGGATTCGTATTTCCTAGTATTGTCAACTAAGCCTTACAGTTTTAGTCATTCTCACTCCACTTTGCACTTCCGGGTAATGCTTATTGCATATGCTCGACTTTGTACCATCAAATTTACCTCCATATGTCTTGACTTTATCTTCTTGTGATGAAAATAGAGTATGGTGTGGCCTTGGGAGTCAACTATGAGATTCTGGCCTTGGGTGTCAACTATGAGATTCTGGCCTTGGGTGTCAACTATGAGATTTTGTCTTAATTGTGAAACAATTTTTTTCTAGATTAATCTGCTATTTCTGAATGGAACCTGTAAAGCTTTTTTCTTTTAGTAGTTGCTCACTTCTTTGTAGCTTAGCTAATTTCCCGTCATCAAGTCAAGCCCTCTTCTGTTTAACCAGAGAAACTTCTTGTGCTGCTACGAGATGGCCGGAAACTATTGGGGATTCTTCGATCCTTCGATCAATTTGGTAAAAAATAATACTTTTTGTCAAACGCAGGTGTCCTCAGTTTATCATTTGCCTCACAATAGTTCACTATCTTATGTAGCTAATGCTGTCCTAGAAGGTGCATGCGAGCGTGTTGTTGTTGGTGATCTATACTGTGACATTCCCTTGGGTCTATATGTCATCCGTGGGGAAAATGTTGTCTTGATTGGAGAGCTGGTATGCGCAATTTTTTTTTTTATTGAATTTCACTTCTCTACCTCTTCTTCTTTTGTCCTTCTTAAGTCATATTATCTATCGATTAGGATTTGGAGAAGGAGGAACTTCCTGCACTTATGATTCGTGTTTCCGCAGCAGAAATAAGAAGCGTAAGCACACTCTACCTTTTGAATCATGGCACTGTTTTGAAAACAACTAAAAGAATGCACTCTACTCTATGATTTATTTGTATTCAATTAACTTTAGAACTCCATTCATATGTTTGGGGATTGAGTTTAGAATGAAGTCATACTGACCTCATCGTGTGCCCATGGGGAGGGGAGACTATCTCCACCCTCCTAGTCTGATTCCTCTAAAGTTAAATGTATATCTTATGAGCCTTGTCATGTCCCCAAAGCTTCTTTCACTAGCATGTGGCTCTGTGCCCGTTTTCCTTATGTGGTTTTAACATGTGCAGCGCGTGTGGCTGAAACCTAACTTCTCCCCTAACAGGGCTGAGAAGCTATTTTTATTCAGATTATCTTTGAGAGGCCTGGTTTCTTCCATTGTTTTCTTTTGTTGAATAGACTTCCTAGACATCTGTTCATGTTGCACCCTTTTTATTACTAGCCAAGCGCTACGAGTATTCTTAGTTTTGTGTATTTCCCATTTTCTTAGGCTCAAAAAGCAGAAAGGGAGGCTTCAGAGCTGAAGGGTACCATGAAAAAGCGGATGGACTTCCTTGACATGGATTGATGTATAAATCTTCGATACCTGGTTCGTTATTTCATTTCCATACTCTGCCAATGACGTCTACCAGTATCTTGGCAGATGCATAATTGTTGGGAAGATTCACTGCTCTGGTTTGGGGAGGGCGTTTTCTATGTAGCATTTATAAGATCTAGTTCTAGTAGCAGAGACATGGGTGATTAGACTTTTGTTAGTTGTTTTGGAGCATGATCTTGGGTTCTTCCATATATTTTGTCCCGGAAGGATTTCGGACATTGTTCTAGATATTAGTTTGGCTGATTGGTATTGTTGTTCTTGCCCAGTGGTGATGTTTGTGTCTACATATTGTTGTTAAGTGCAAAGCTGCATAACAGAAAAAGGCCGCGTTTGGTTGGGTCTGAACATAAATTCTACTTGGTTTTTACCTATAAAAAAAATCTGCTTGGCAATTGCAAAGGGAACATAATTAAGATGTTTATATAAATTTTATTTTATTTTATTTATTTGGGGTGCCAACCCCCCTTGACTCCGACTGTCATTGATGCTAGCTCTACTAATTATTGTTTTAGACAGCTTCTATACTGCAACTTCTTCTCGTGTCTTAAAATTCAATTTCTACTTTTGCTTTTATTTTTTAATAAATTATAAGCATTTTTAGAGAAGCTACTAGGCAATTTATTCAATATGCTTCTGTGAAACTGTTTTCATCAGGTTTTAGAACACTTTTTTTTGTACATATAAGTTTTTTTTATACATATAAGTTTTTTTTATACATTAAATGGGTGTTTTGTGCAGCCTACACATTTTTTTCAAAAAAATGAGTTATTTTTTGAAAAAATGTGCTTATAAGCAGATTATAATTTTAAGAAGGCTGCGCAAAATAGGAGCTAAGTGCCCTAACTCCCTAGAAGCGCACCTGAAACCTGAGAGTACCGGATCTGAGTTTGGAATGGATCACAGCGATTAGGAATCATTCTCGCATCAAAAAAAATTTGGAGTGGAATAGCTGTTCCCGGGCTTTTGAGATTTTTGGAGATTTTCGGGAGTTCGAGAATACCGAATTTCGTTTCTCGGACAATTTCTTGTGGCCATTCAAGATTCGGTCAAAAGAATATGTTGTTTTCGTTGTCAGACTAAAATTTTTGTGTGTATGTTTTTGTGTGTGTGTGGGCGCGCGTGTGCGCGTTTGAAGAGCCGAGGGTCTCCACGGAAACAGTCTCTTGATCTCTTTATA
>JAOWBN010248696.1:0-11708 GCA_028565015.1 Pinguicula moranensis | reverse complement strand
ATTTAGATTTTTAGGTCGTAGGGTATAAATTTTAGGGTTTAGGATTTACAATTTAGGATTTTTAGGGTTTAAAGTCATAAACCCTAAAATCTATTAATCCTAAGCCTAAAAATCCTAAATTGTAAACCATAAACCTTAAAATTTATATCCTACGACCTAAAAATCTAAATATCTAAACCCTAAACCCCAAACCCTCAACCCTACGGACCATAAACTTGGATTTTTAAGGAATATGTGTATATTTATGTGTATACTTATGTGTTCATATATCCTATCCCATTAAATTTTATAAGTTAAAATTTATAATTTATATAAATTTGTAAGTTTTATAAGTTAATATAGTTTATAAGTTATATAAGCTTTATAAATTAATATAATTTATAACTTATATAAGTTAATAAAGTTTATAAATTATATAAGTTTTTAATTCTTATAAATATTATAACTTTATAAGATATATATATTTTATAAATTTATAAGTTATATAAGTTTTTAACTTTTACAAGTTTATAAGTTATATAAGTCATTAATTTTTATAAGTTTTATAAGTTTTATAAGTTTATAACTTTATAAATTATATATATTTATAACTTTAGTTTATAAGTTATATAAATTTTTAACTTTTATAAATTTTATAAGTTTATAACTTTATAACTTACATATATTTCATTAGTTCATAAATTATATAAGTTTGTAACTTTTATAAATTTCATAAGTTTAAATTTTTATAAATTATATATGTTTTATGAATTTATAAATATAAATTTTAAATTTTACGGTTTATATAAAATTTTCATTCTATAAGGTTGTGACTACTTTTAGTTTAGGCCGTTCTAGCTTTGGGCTTCCCAAACATCATCAAGCAAGCCGGCCCAAGACCCTCAAAACATATCCTCCTCCAGCAACAACAGGTCCAACTAGAAATGTACAGATGAATGAATTCAATTCAAGACTCTATCTTTAATAGTTTAATGGTACCATCGGTGGTACCGGGACTGAGACGACGATCGCAGCAAATTGCGTTGTATATTTCCATGGGAGGCCATTCCAGGAAAGTAAAAGACCGGAAATCTTCATCTCAATCCTCATCCTCACCCTCCACATCCACGAATTCCTCATCCACTTTCTCATCGGGAGAACAATTCGAGTCTTCGGCCAAGCATCGCAAGCGGCGTCGCGGAAGAGAGCGTGAAGGGGCAGAGAAGCAAAGTTATAAAAAAATACGAAGAGATTATGAGAGGAGGAAAAGCAAGACGAACAAGGCACAAAGCAGCCGGGACAGAAAAAAGAAAAAACGTAGAGAAAGAAAAAACAGGAGATACGATTCGGATGAGGACGGGGGTTCCGGGCTGGAGTTCAAATCGGAGAGTCCGGAGGATGTAATTAAGTGTGTATTGAAGGAATTCCCCGCTGTGGCTGGGGATTTGGAGCAGGTAATCTCTGAGGAAAATTCAGCTATTTATTAAAAAAGGAAGACTTCACACTGAGTTCACTTTCCCTTAGTCTATACTTGCTATTCTTAGTTTCTGGAGATATATGGTGGAATTACTGCCTCGAATCTACTTCAAGGTTTGTTATTCCTAATGAAATGATTCTTTTATTAGATTTTACAAATGATTGACCAAGGACAAGCAGTTGATATAAAGGGATTATCAGAGAGGTCATTGGTGAAGCATCTTCGAAGGCTATTCACATCCTTAAACCTCAAAGAAAAAGGTGATCAAGTCTTTCTACTCCCGGATAAAGCGAAACCCACACTGGATGCTGTTGGTCGATTTATTCGTGGTCACATACAACATCCACAGCTTGATCAGTTAGATTCGGGACGAGGTGCACATTCAGTACAGCCAGACTCCCACTGCCGAGTTGCAACTGATAATTTGGATGATGCAATTGGCCCAAGAAGAAGGTAGCTTATTATTATTATTTTTTATCTCAAGGGGCAGTAGTTCCGTTGCATACTTCCCTTGATTCTACGTGCCTGTGGATGTGTGATCGTTTATTTTAGGTTGTTGCAATGGTTGAAAGATTTATCTTTTTTCTGAAATATTACAACACCGTGCATATGGGCTGGATTTTACTGAGAAATGTTTGGTTTGATTTGATTTTTAAATATTACAACAAATCAGTGAACTTTTTTTTAATGTTTCTTTGATATGGCAGATGTGAAAAAGGTCTTCATGTTTAATGCCTTCTTGACATGAAGTGCGTTGATGTACTTCTTTTTTCATTTTTAGTTTAGTGCATTGCAATCCTTTCTTGCAGGCCAATTGGACCTGAAATGCCGTCTGCAGAGCTGCTTGCTGCAGCTGCCAAACTGACTGAAGCAGAAGCTGAACTCAGGTGCTACTTTCAAGGGGGAAACTAGCCCAAAATTTGAAGGGATGGGGAAAAATTTTAGGGGCCCAAAAAAAATTTTGGCATAATTTTTTTTTTTTTTTGGGGTGGTGGTGGGGGATCAAGAGGCCTGAGCCCCTAGGGAGACAACCCAGGGGCAGGGCCCCTGCCCCTCGGTTCACCCTTGATTGCTTTCATCTTATTAGTTAGGACTAAAAAATACATTGCTTTTTTTAATTTTATTTTCTGTGTGGACATGTATACAATTTGCATTTTTCTTATCACAATAGCAAGGTAAAAGTAGAATTTTCTTGTTGACGTTATACTGATGAATGACAATCATCAACAGAAAAACTGAGTTAGACGGGGACAACGGTTTTTTTATTGGGCCTCCTCCTCCTGCTGTAGTCATGGAAGCTGCTTCTGCAAACGAAGCAGAACGTTTTGAGGAGGTTATGCTTTGTTCTTTGTCAAGTACTCTGCTATGTTCTTCAAGTTCTTTTACCCTTCTCCCAAATTCCTTTTCTTTTTTGCCAAAGTATTTTGTTCATCTACAGAAAATTTTGCAATGGTTATTTCATCAGTCTGACCAAATTCTACACTTCCAGATTACGAGAATAATTGATGCTGAGGACAACAGTCCATATAATATTGTTGGGGTGAACAAAAATATGCCATCAGAAAACATAAAGAAAAGGTGTGTATGAGCTAGTATGGTGGACTCGTTTAATATTTTAGTGCTAAAGCTTTCTTTTGAACAATCTGCATTGCATCTTTTGGTTTGTATTGCTATTTGTATTTCGCCTTGTATTTTGATGTGGAAATATAAAACTTCCCTTCATTTACCCATTTCTGCGTTGCCTCCTTTAGGTATTGGAAACTGTCTCTAATGGTTCATCCAGATAAATGCTCTCACCCTCAAGCTCATCAAGCATTTGTCAAGTTAAACAAAGCATTCAAGGATTTACAGGATCCAGATAAGGTGACACCACGAGACTTTGTGGTTGTATACAGGATCTCTCACTTTTCCTCAACGTGTTTTCATTTTTCTAGCGGAAAGTACTTGATGACAAAATAAAGCTTAAGGAGGAACAAGAAGCATTAAAGGTATCGTTTCCCTGTTCAATGATTGAAAGACCTTGTGCATCTATATTCATGCTAAATGCTTATGTGCAGGCGGAGCTGAAACAAATGCGTGAGGCTGCTCAATGGAGGCGCCTTCAAGGTTAGACCTGGTATTTCAAGTTCCAAATGATTACACCCTATGAAAGAAAAGGAAAAAAAAAGGAAAAGATTTTCCAGATAACTAGTTTTAGTTGGCATGATAGCAAAAGTATGCTGGCAGGTATATCTATGGAGGGAGATGACATACTCCTGGCCGAGATGGATGCAAAAGTTGCACCACAGAGAGATGAATGGATGACCTCATTACCTCCCGAAAGAGGAGTAGGCTGCTCATCTATCATCTTTGTTGCTCTACAGGATTCTTCTTCCTAATCATTGAACCTGCTTACGGCATTCTAGTTGTATTCTCATGTTAATTTCTCTTCTTCAGCGTGGTGTGTCGATGCATTCTACAAAAAGGTTTGGTAAGGAGTCCAGAGAAGGGCGTGGTGATGCAAGCTCCTGGACAGATACACCTTCAGAAAGAGCTCAAAAAGCAAGAACGAAGTAAGATGTTCTCTCCTCAAAAAAGGGATCCTTTCTCTTTGTTTCTGTTTTCATGTAAGATAAGCATTTTACTTCAACGCCTCTGACCTGTAAAATTGTTGTGGCAGTTATCTAGAAGCCTTCAATGAGACCACGCATCTCGCTTCAAATGAACAAGGACAGGAAAAAGCAAATGTCGACGCTGATTTGGTTGATCAGTACAACAAAGCAAATAGATCAACGTCATTACTGGAAAAGCATCAAGATTTGGGTAAGAATCGTTCGAAGAAAAAAATCAAAAAAGGGGCAGTTAAAGAGGAATGGGAGGGAAGTCATCCATGGAAACCATGGGACCGTGAAAAGGATTTGGCAGCGGGAAGGCAGAACCTCAAATTGGGCTCAGAAAACATGGGCCAGGGTTTGTCCTCCAGGTTCTCCTCAGGATCTTTCCAAAGAAGCTTTCTTTAGGGCGTGCATGATGAAATACATGATTCAGTTTTAGTTGGTTTACCTTACCCGATGACTTATCAAGTGTTTTTGCAAGTTCAAAGGCTTTCTTTATATGGATGGAATTAGTTTTCTAGTATCATAAACTATATAACAATTAAAATACTTTTGGAGAATGCGATTGCCAATTCGCTGTAAGGCTGGCTATCTTCTATCCCACCCCAACTATTTGTGTACCAAATTAGTTGTTGTAACGATAGTATGCCCTGGTGGCGAATCTTAAGTTTGTCTGGATTCTTTGATATCGATAAACCAATGAATTCAGTTTCACTTCAATCAGCTGTCAAGCAACTCTATTCTGTCTGGTTAAGGTATATGCAACTCTATTCTGTCTGGTTAAGGTATATGCAACTCTATTCTGTTCTGGCTGGCCAAGAGAAACACAAGCTGCATCTGAGAATCAAGTATTAAATATTAAATAAAAAGTCCTCGGTGTGTACATATGAAACTGCAAGCGCATCTGGCCGTGAAATATAAATACAAGGCTTCATAATTGTACAACCAACTGACCAAGTCCTCTCAAGAAAATGCAGTCAATATGTAACGACAGTTCTGCAACTTCCCTGCCAATTCGACCATTCATGGAATTATCTATGGGAGGGTGACAGCTGGCGAGTCTTGGTAACCGGTGATGCTGGTTATTCTTATCCTGGTAATAGGCTGTTTTGTGATAATAAAAAGTAGAATCCATCAATTTTTTATATGTTGCCAATAGCATAAGTAATCCTCTAATATCTATTTGATAAACTGCTGCTTACCTGTCTATGCCCGATATTCCTTCTGTAATGCTTCTTCTTTTTATACTTGAAGACGATTACCTTCTTGTCCAAAGCCTATAAGAAAATAGCTAATTACCACGAATGAAGCAACTTGAAAAACATAGATAGAAGAACTCTAAAATTGAACCATACTTGCTCTTCAACGATTGCCTGGACTGTGGCATTGGGCACAATTGGTTTTCCTACATAGGTGCTTGTTTTTGTTCCCACTAGCAACACTTTATTCAAGGTAACCTGCAGGATAGCAAGTCTTGATGTAAGTGACACACATAAGAGAAAAGTTTTAGAAATACTTAAGGAGACCGTGCTTACCTTGTCATTTACATTTGCACCTTTAAGCCTCTGCGTGTAGATGTATCGACCGGGAAATACAATGTATTGCCTTGATCCAACCTAACCAAATGTCAAACAAGTATTCAGTCAACACTCAAAATCAAATAAAATCTTCTAGGCCCTTCAAGTACAGTTCTTCTGGTCCGATAGCTACAAATTTTATGCTTGAAATGCAAACACATTCAGATACATCACCTCTAAAAATATGAAGATAGACAATCTCCTGACTGCTTCATATCAATTAACTTAATTAATGAAGGGAAGACAACTGAACAAAAGACCACATCATTTAGACCTTAAAACCATAAATGCTTGGGGTAATGGTAGGGGAATGCAAGGAATACATCTCAAAGTCTTGCCTTGATCCAAACTAGTATTCAGTCAAAACTCAAAATCAACCGAAATCTTCTAGGCCCTTCAAGTACAGTCACGACTTCTGGTCAGACAACTTCAAAATGTGAAGATGGACAACCCAATACCCTGAATGCTTCTTATCATTCAACCTAACTAACTAAGGAAGACAGTTGAACAGACCACATCATTTAACCCTTGAAACCTAAATGCTCGGGTTAAGAGCAGGGAAATGGTAACTAAAGATTATGTAATTAACAAGACCAATTTAACTTCTTTCAAGTAATGCACTAGGAGCAACAAAATTGTATACAGAGCAGCAGGAATCCCACGCAGTACTCACCATTACAACAGCGAAAACTTCCTCTCGCTTCGGCTCAGCAGACTCAACCGATAGGCTGATTTCCAAGTCTTTATCCTGATCAACATTCTCACTCTCTAGCGCGTCTACCTCAACAGCAGCCTCTGTATATGCGGAATTTGCAATGAAAGATATTGGTGATTGCCGGCCTGACGCGAGGGTAAGAGAAGAAAGAGATAAAGAAATGAAAGAAAGATTGCGGTTAGGGCATGGGGATGAAGTTTGATTCATATGGAATTTCGGCGTGAGAGGGGAGCAGAGTAAAAGCGCTGCTGCTGCTGCCATGGCCAACTACAGAGCTTCTGTTGCAACACAGTTCAATTCAATTGCCACGGCTCTGCCTCGTGTTTATCCATCCGATGGTTGTTTTGCCACGGACATACGGGTCATGGGCTCTTCAAATGGGCCGGCGTTTGATGGACAGAAGAGCGAATTTGTGAGCTATTTGTATCTTTGACAAAGTGTAGGGGCCAGTTTAGTAGCCCGACAAATTTATTCCTGCTAAAAGTATTACATCGAACTTGTTGTGCATAATCCATTTTTTGTTTAGTACACACATTTTCATGGTGTCTGGATTATAAATGAAGTTATACAACTCCTATCTTGTGTTTGGTATCAATAGATATTCTGGATTACGCCTGCCATGTCATTCATTTCATGAAAATGTCCATTTTGCCATTGCCTTCTTGGTATAAAATGTTCGCTCATTTTGTGAGCAATGTCTCATTTCCCGTACCATCATTTCGATCTTCGTTCCATCGTCGTTTTCATTTCTCTCTCTGAAATCTGTATCTCCCCTCACTCCTTCGATTTCCACTCTGAAATCGAAATCCTTCGGTGAAGTTGAAGTCATTGCTCTGGTCCAATACTCCCTCGTCCTCTATTGTTCCCTATGACGCCCTTAACCGCACCACGGCCCGTAAAAATCTTTTGTCGACAAGATGGAGCCTCATAATACAGTTGCAGGGTGACCACGCACGCAATTTCGGGGGCTCAGACTTTGGTCGTCATTGCCATGCACGCCTTCCTGGTGCAGATTCAAAAAATCCTATAATCCTTGACTCACCAACACCGTCCCCGTCCCCCATGGCTTCGAATGCCCCAAGATCTGAAACCGGACCCTCTGCGCCTGCACCCCCGCCACCCCACAGGGGGTCACGTCGCAGAAGAGGATTCTGTTGCCACCTATGAAGGAAATCCTGCAATCAGAATATTACTTGTGTCAAATACCCGAGGTACTTTTAGCATTCTCGTATGTTATTTGCTTTAAAATGTTTGTAGTTTACGGGAGTACATAAGTTGGACAGGGGGGCATGGTCCCCCCTCCGTACACAACCATCTTTTTTTCAAATGTTGAGTATTATTATTTTTAGCGGGTTTTTTGGCATGAATCTTTTTTTACTCATATGATATATGCATGACGCTCCGAAGATGTAGGTGTTTTTATTACACCAATTTTTTTTTATCAATGATTTTCGGTGTTTTGACGTTGTATGTGTTGGTAACAATTTTGTAATCTCTAAAATGGTGTTTAAACTCGTTTTTATTCCCCCCTGAATCAATTGTCTGCGTCCACCCATTTGCGTGTAATAGGAATCCAACAAGCCGCTTCCGTCGAAGCCAAACCGTCGCACCCTCTGCGACTAGCTCATTAATTTGGCCTCGTGTGGGCTAGGCAGCTCCCAAGAGTATGAGGGCACGTATGCGGAGTTCACCAAACCATGGGAGACTCTGCCATTGTCGTCGTTGGTCATCCACTACAGAGTAAATTTCGGCGGTTCTACGGTATGTGACTGCTTTTTTTTTTTATGCTTTCAGAAAATTGTTCGTGCCTTTTTTAAGAAATTGTTTTCAATTTTAGCTTGTTCGATATCTAAATCTTACTTGCTGATTTTAAGCTGCTGCTCCTTCGACCGCAACGGTTGGCACATCCAGCGTAGCAGGTAATACGACTATGGGACGGGAAGGTGGATCAGGCGGGGCATCCAATGGCGGGGCGTACACAGACAAGGATTCGGAGGAGACTAATGATTCGGAGAAGACGCGCTCCTCCGCAGGGGAGACTGATTCTGACCTATGGTTTCCTAGTGTAGGATCATAGCTTTTTTTGGGAGCAGTAGTGTTTACGTAGATAGATGCAAATATTTTTTGCATCTTGCCTTTTAATATCTGCTGTGTAATTGTTCACATTTAACAATTAGCTTTTGGTTGGATTGTTTTTTGTGGTAGTGCACATTTTTTGGAGGTTGTGAATATCACTATTTACGTACGGAATGCAAAGCGTGCCCATGAATTTGACCTCTTCCCCTTGCATTTTGCCCACCACATGCACTACAAAGCCATGCAGGACAATTGAATGAACATGTGTTGTTGTAGGTACTGAAAGCAAAATCTAAAAAAAAACCCAAATCATTTGGTCTTAAAATTGTTCTAACTTTTCTGCAACTCTTAAACAATTATTAAAGCAAAATAACAAAATTTACAACAAGCTCATAATCTGCACCATAAAATCGAAGTATGAAGGTATGAAGATTGTACAATCGCATCCTCAACGAAAATGAATTACACTAAGAAAAAATTGAGATACGTGGTGTCCAACTAAACAAAACTAGCATCCCCAAAAAAAGTTTTTTCCAACCAAGATCTAATGGTATATTCTAACAACCAAACTTTTTTGCAAGGATGCTTCTTAGCTGCTGCTCCCGGTCGTCCCGTCCTTGCACTTTCTACAAGGTGAATTATGAGCTATCGTTGAGGAGAGTCTTCACGATGTGCCTCTTCTGATAGTACTCGATGTTCGGAAAGTCTTCTGACCCTTGAAGAATGAATGTAGCCTTCGACTCATAGGTCTCTCCCTGTGATATTAGGGTACCGTTGAACATTTTCATGGTCTTCTTGACTAGAAGACTCACAATGGATATGTGGTTATCTAGCACCGCGCTTTGGGTGGTCACTTTTGCGGCCTTCTGTTTTCTGTCGGATTCAACATAAGCGGACATAGGCACAGGTGCAAACGACAAACCTTTCTCCACTGCGTAGGTGCACCTCTGAGCGTCCGTAACAGGCTCAATATCTACCAGCTCGAAGTCCCCCAAGTCAAAATCATTCATACTACAGGAGACATAGTAGTCTGTAGTTCGCTGTCTCCAAAGCAACCACGAGTAGTCCTCACACAGATTTTCTTGTGTCGTGTAATTCCCAAACAGCTCATGTCGCTTATCAAAATGTGGAAAGTTCTTTCCCTTCAGCAACAAAAACTTCGGTTTCGCCTGCACGTGTAAGATCACAATGGTGTTAAAAGAGCTTAAATGATGTTTAATACATTTGAGAAGTGTAAAGCACACGCACCTTCAACAAATCTGCCCACAGGTCATCATTATCAACAACATGAGTGTGTGTTTCTATGGTTGTGCCCTTGTAGGATATGAAGTCACTCAGGATTGTCCACTGGTTTCTTCAGCGTGAAACTTATTCTTCGTGTTCCTCTCTTGTACCGGCTGCCGGGTACAAGTTCATGAATTCTCTCTACACACTTTGAGTGGAACCCCCTCTTCCACCCCGAACCGTCCCTATACCCCTCCAATGTCAACTCCTTGCAAGCTTGTATCATAGCCTTTTCTTCTTCCAAAGTGAAGTAGAGTTTCTTGTAAGGAGATGTTTGACAACCCCTTCTATATGGAGTTTGTTTGGATGGGTACGTACTTTTCAGTATCTTCTTAGCTCTTCCGTAGCAGTGCTGACTCGATGGGTCACTACGCACCTCGTAGTCCTCATGCCAAGATGATTGGGATTGATTACTTTGGTCCACACTACGCATCCTATAAAAAAATTTCCACAACACTACATATAACATAAGGGCACCGAGTTAGAAATATGGTTGTGCAACGTATCAATCAATTATTAAAAACAAGAAATTATCCTTGCAAACATATGACAATCAAGCGTAACAAGAACATCAATTCCATGAAAGAGCTATCAACCAAATGTACAATACATTAATGCAATGCATGTGCAATTTTTCCTAGAGTCCTAAGAGATACTCAGCAGTGTCCTGAGATTGAATGTAGTAATGCCACATGTATGTAACTATTTCATCACGCTTATTAGTCTACTATGGGGACGATTGATGGAGCTGGATGAACTCTTCGGCCTCGTCGATAGGCATTTGTGGTCGTTCATCCATATTGTGGCACCCTAGTAGCAGGGGGTCATTTGAGTGGTTTCCATGATGAAGTTGTGCAGTAGGGAGCATGCTAGTATTATTCGATTTTGAAGGTAGGACTTCTCAGTACAACGACTCAATTTTTAAGCATACCGAAGGACCGCTCAATAATGTTCTTAACCGATGCATGTTTTGTATTATATATCTCCTGAGGGTTCTTTGATCGCCTATTCTCAGTCCCCCACACTTTCAAATGGTATCGAGTTGATATATACGGCATAACGAAGCCTTCATAATTCATATGACCACTATCGCACAAGTAGTATGTTCCTTTCAGTGGGAGATAGCATTCAGATTTACGTTGTAAATACCATAGGAAGTATGGGGATACTAAAATAGTGTACTAGATCGTACCCTTTGGAACCTTAAGTCCTGTAGGATGGCTCAACGCATCATGCAGGACTACTGCATCTGCAGCAGATCCTTCCCAACCAGCGAACATGTAGACAAACCTCCCATTAGTATCACAAACACCTAATACGTTTGTTGCTAGATTCCCTTTCTTTGTTCTGTAACGAGGCTGATCTTCTGCCGGTGTGTGGACTGGAATATAAGTGTCATCCAAGGCACCAAGACATCCCTAAATATCAGAATGACACGTATGTTACATATAAAGCTACACATGACAGTGTTAATAAAAGAATATATATATATATATATAAATGTAAGAAACATAACCTGGAAGAAGCTCCATCGTCCATCACTGCAATCTTCGTCAATAGGGGTGGGTGTAGCGGTAAACCTATCCTTCAACTGGATAATCATGTTAAGTACCTCATGAAAGACCGCATTTATTGTGTGTCCATTACGCTGTAAATCTGTTTGCAGGGTTCTATTTTTCTGATGGTGCGCTATTGAACAAAGAAAAATGACTATTTTTTCTTTTACAGACACGTAACGGTCTTTTTGCAAGCCGCCTTCATCCTGTAATACCCGACAAAGTTTTGTAAAGACAAACTTATGCATCCATAGGTTATAGAAACAGTCTTTGTTGTTCCCATTTGTGAGTCTTGTTAGAAATGTCAGTTGTTCAGAAATCTTTTCCAAATCAAGTATTTAGGCGTTGGGCCATGCTTACGTTTACACTCCGTCCTCTCAGTTTCTTGTTGCAATCGTTGCAACAAGGTACCAATGAGTAGCAACAGAGTTACCTTCAACATATTCAAAA
>JAOWBN010248685.1:0-11708 GCA_028565015.1 Pinguicula moranensis | reverse complement strand
GGCCTCTAGTTTTTTTCGAAATTTCGCTTATATTTTACTAAAATTCTATGTTTAGGGTTAGTAAGGTTTATGATTTGGAATTTAGCATCTAAATTTTTAAATATTTAGATTTTAGAGTTTATATTTTTGAATTTTGAGCTCCTAAATCCTAAGCCTCCAAAATATATATATATATATATATATATTTGTATTGGGAAATTCAACTCTCTTTTACGTTTCTCAAGAAAGAAAAAGAATTCAAGTTTCCTTCCTTCCTTCCTCGTTTCCCTTTATAATTTGGTTTCTCATCTTGAATCCGTCAACGATGAGGTCCACAATGACAAATGATATAGATGAATCTAATGTATTTTAACACCATTGGACGATTTAAATTGCTATTTAATTGGTTAAAACTAGGGATAAATACGTGATCCCATCATTTTTGTCATATTGCACATAATTCGTGCGATACAGATACAGTATACACACGGAACGGAAGTTTATTGATATGACAACCCTTGTTTCACCTTCGATGAAAAACTCTTCTGATTGCTGTGCATCATCCACGTGCTTTTACAAGGAGACAAGGGAGAAAGCAAGCAAAAACAGTATACCAACCACAACGTTTACAACCAACTTGTGATCTTGGGTTAAAAAAGGTAACCTTGCTTTTATAATTATATAAATAATCTATTTTTGTGTGCATCATCCACGTGCGTCCCGATGGTGCTCAATAGTTGCTCGACTAAGCAAAAACAGCTCTAGGAAGAGAATAGTCCATCATCGAACAAGAAAAAAAAGGTGAAAACAGCATTAAAAACAAAAAAAAACAATGGAAACATAGAGGGAGTAGTCAATCTGGTCACTTCTGAAAGCAGTTCAGGTGACGAAGAATCCAAGAAACCAGAGGAATGATATAGCGCACGAACATGCGCTTAAAAGTAGTGCGCGTATTCTCCACGATTCGTGTAAAAAGATAAAAATATTTTTGTGTTGAATTCCATGCCAATGTTTAACACGAGAAAATTTTGATCTTTTTACACGAATTCGTGCGTTTCGTGCACTAAATCGTTCGTGCGCTATATCATTTATGAAGAAACCAAGGTAAAAAATTCGAGGGCCTTAGTCAAAACAGAAGCATCTGATACTAGTCTCGTAAGTACAGGATTATTTAGGGGAAATGACTTGCTTGTCTTATATTCAGTGGAATGTTTAATTCATTTGTATACTGAAAGCAATACAAATTTAGATAGTTAAGGATGGTTACCAGTAGAGGAAATATAGCATCCTGGTTAAGCGGGAACTCCAGCATAGGTGCGGTGCAATGCTCGACATCTCTCAGCTCATCTGGACCAACAAACAATTACACTTGATCTCACGAGACATAATCCAAGTCAAGAAGATGAAAATAGTAATTGGACAGGCAAAATTGATGCCCCAAAATAATCAAATAGGGAAAAGGTAGAGAGGTATTATGTAACAAGCTTAACCTGAAGATTGTAACTCGCGATTGGGAAATGAACCGGAAGAGGGAGGGAAGAACAGAGAAGTGAATAGTGAGAGAGAGTAGAAGAATGTAGAAGGGGGGTTGGGAGGATTTCAGGATAGAAGTGTTCAGAACATTCTCATTCCTTACGCAAAATGACAGCAAAAGTCATATTTATACAACAACCTACGATTTCACCAAATTAAACACGACTACACAACATCTGGCCCACTACTTAACTTGAACTACATTAACTGCCAAAAACATAACTGAAATTAAGTCCCTTCCACAAAGTCTTGTCCAACGTTCTCTGCCTCTGCATTTCTACGGCTCCGGTCTGATCTTTTCTTCTTCTTCAACCAACCTTCTGGGCACATTACATTAGCCCCTCCTTCAGATGATTCTTGTCCCCAAGAATCGGGAATAGAATAGTTTGCACGGAGGAAATCCCCATCTTCCCAAACTGCCTGCGATGGAGTGGAGCCAACCCACTGCACCAAGAACTTCTCCTTCTTACCTGTACGGCCCGGAACAACCTTCCTGCCAAGAATTTGCGCCGGATGAATTTGAAAGCTCCCATCAGATAACATCTTGGGAGGTACATCTGCACAACTCTCTCTACTCTTTAACTTTTCTTTTAATAACGAAACATGGAAGATGGGATGAATCTTAGAGCCCTCTGGAAGTTGTAATTTGTAGGCCACAGTCCCAACTTTCTCCAAAACCTTATAAGGACCGTAAAATCTGGGGGATAGCTTCATGTTTTTCCGAAATTGAACCGAATTTTGGCGGTAAGGGTGCAATTTCAAGAACACCATGTCACCAACCTTATAATGGCGCTCCTGCCTTTTCTTGTCAGCATTACCCTTCGTCCGATTCCTTGCTAAGTTCAGATTCTCCTTTAACAACTCCTGTATCCTTTCTCTCTACTTCTGAAACTCTGCAATACTTCCCAGTTTAGAAACATCAGCTGCTGGCAGGGGTATGTGTTGAGCTTCATACCCATATAGAGCTTTGAATGGAGACATCCGAATACTAGTATGATAGGTGGTGTTGTACCAAAACTCGGCTAGGGCCAACCATCTACTCCACGAATGAGGGTGTTGAGAGCAAGTACATCTGAGATAGGTCTCCAAACAATGGTTCACTCTCTCGGTTTGACCATCTGATTCCGGATGATAAGCTGAACTCATAGCCAACTTAACCCCTGCTATCCTCATCAACTCTGTCCAGAAACTGCTTGTAAATATTCTGTCTCTATCTGAAACAATCTCAGTTGGCATTCCATGCAGTCGATAGATATTATCTAGGAAAGCCTTAGCAACAGATTCAGCATTATATGGATGAGATAAAGCTATAAAGTGTGCATATTTACTGTATCTATCAACAATTACCAATATCAAGCTGTGTCCATCTGACATTGGCAGCCCCTCTATAAAGTCTAGACTTATGCTATACCACGGCTTGGGTGGTATCTCAAGGGGCTGAAGCAGCCCTGCGTGAGCTGAAGAATCAGCTTTACTTCCTGAACAAACATCACAGCTATTGATCCAGTCTCTAACCTCTTGTTTCAATCCTGTCCACTTAAAGTACAACCTTATTCTGTTTAGTGTGGCCTGGATCCCATAATGGCCACCCATGGGTGAGTCATGGAAGGCAGCAATAATCTTCTGCCTGAGTTTAGTATCTTTACCCACACACAACTTCCCCTTTTTCCTCAGCACTCCATTTGTCAACTCATATTCCGGATAGGAAGCAGGATCAACAGTTTTAGCCAGTAATACTTCTCTGATCCGAGGGTCCTGCCTGTAACTAGCTAGTATCTCTTCTATCCAATCAGCCCTTCCCAATGACATACTACAACAGTGTGCCTCAACTTCAGAACTGAATCTAGATAGGGCATCTGCAGCTTTATTGTCAGCCCCTCTTTTATACTGTACCTTATAATCATAACCAAGCAGCTTGCAAGCCATCTTTTGTTGAACCAGTGTGTTGAGTTTCTGCTCCAAGATATATTTAAGGGCTTGTTGATCTGTCCGGATGATGAAAGGTCTGCCTTGTAAATAATTATTCCACTTCTTCACTGCCAAAATCATAGCCAACAATTCCTTCTCGTATGTGGATAGGGTCTGCTGCCTCTGACCTAAATCCCTGCTTAAGAACGCAATAGGTCTGCCATTTTGTGAAAGAACTGCCCCTATCCCACGTTCACTGGCATCAGTTTCAATGGTAAACTCTTGAGAGAAATCAGGTAGTGCTAGTACAGGAGCCTTGCACATAGACTGCTTCAATTCTTCAAACGCTTCTTCTGCTTCCCTGGACCATTTGAAGGAGTCTTTTTTCAACAATTGGGTGAGTGGCTTGCTAATAGATCCATAGTCCTTCACAAATTTTCTGTAGTATCCTGTAACTCCCAGGAACCCTCTCAAAGCCTTAAGAGTTGATGGTCTGGGCCAAGAGATCATAGCTTCAATCTTTGATGAGTCAGTGGAGACCCCCTCACTGGAAATAATATGGCCTAGATATTCAATTGACTTCTGGCCGAATGAACACTTGCTCTTTTTTGCATATAACTTATGTGTCCTCAGTGTGGTTAGAACCAATCTGAGATGCATCAAATGATCTTCCCACGTGTGGCTGTAAACCAGAATGTCATCAAAAAACACCAAGACAAACTTCCTGATAAATTCTGTAAAAATCTGATTCATTAGGCACTGGAAGGTTGCTGGTGCATTACACAACCCGAATGGCATCACAGTGAACTCAAACTGGCCGTGATGGGTTACAAAGCTGTTGAGATGTATATCCCTCTCCTCCATTCTTATTTGGAAGTAACCGGATCTCAAGTCTAGCTTACTGTAATAAACTGCTCCCTGCAACTCATCCAATAACTCATCTATGACAGGGATTGGAAACTTATTTTTTACAGTTATGCTGTTAAGATGTCTATAATCAACACATAAACGCCAGCCACCATCCTTTTTTTTCACCAAGAGAACTGGGGATGCGTAGGGACTCTGGCTCCTTCTTATTAGCCCTGTTGATAACAACTCCTTCACTATTCTTTCTATTTCATCTTTTTGATAATGTGGTGCACGGTAGGGTACCAGTTTCTTAGGACTTGCTCCTGGAATCAGGGTGATAGAGTGCTCAACTCCTCTGATTGGGGGTAGCTCAGTGGATTCCTCAAACACATCAGAGAACTGACTCAACATACTGGCTAACTCTTTTTTAAACTGATCATCATCCTTGTGCACCTCTCTGTGCTCGCAGTCCAAGCCCCCATCAGAATTCATGCTGAAACTAGATTCCTGTACTGTCTTAGTGTTGAAATTGTACAACTCTGCCCGGTAGATTTCAGCCTCATCCAGCCCCTGAACAAGGTACAACTGCCCCACCATAACCGCAAGTCCCCCAGAAATTAGCTTCAATATTTTTCTTGCTGAAGTTAACTCCACATCTCCTGCCCCCTTCTTTGCTTGAATAGATATAGGTTCACCCTTTTCATGTAGTGTAACTGTCATGCTTTCATAACTATAGACAACCGGATCATATCCCTTCAGCCAATCCCCTCCCAATATCAAGTCAAAACTGCTGAGATTGAATAGTCTCGGCCTACAGGTAAATTCTCTTCCTTGCATCTTCCATCTGAAGTTTTGACATTCTGTATTACTAACATTTCTTACTCCATCAGCCACCTCCACTACCATTGGTTTAACAAACTCCACTTCACACCCCATCCTCTTAGCAAAATTCTGGTCTAGGAAGCAGTGGGAGCTGCCCCCGTCAATAAGGATTTGCATCGGTTCCCCCTTGTAGTGCCCTGGAACTCTATAAGTGTTTAGACTTGAGTTACCCGCTACTGCATTCAGAGACAAATTTCCCTCATCAACACAATCATCCATAAGTTTCTCTTTTGTAACCCTGTCTATTAATTCCAGCTCCAGAGGTTCAGGACTACTTTCATCTTCGGCGTCTATGGCATAGATTCTAGCTTTGCACTGGTGGCCAGGGCCAAACGGACCACCACATTTAAAACATAGCTTCTTGTCCATTCTGTCTTTCAATTCTGCATCAGTAAGGTATCTTCTCTTTTCAGGAGCTATGGGCTGCTTTTCTTTGTTGAGTACCCCCACAATGGCCTTAGGAGGCGCCTTCGAATTCAGTTTCAACGTTGCCCCTGCCACTACTTTGTCAATGAAGGAATTCACAGTAAACTCCTGTCGTTTGGCAATTTCAATTGCTTCTGATAGAGTCTTTGGATCCCTGGCAGACACTGCCGATCTCAGTTCAGGCTGCAAACATCCGATAAATTTTTCCTTATAAAAGTCTTCATCAAATTTCGGGTGGGAGATCATGACTGAGGACGAGATAATGTCGAAACGTCTTAATAGATCCTGTAACGAATCTTGAGGGCCCTGTTTTAAGCACATGAACTCTTCCAGAAGGTCGCGTGTATTGGCGGTGTCAAACCTGATCAAGATAGCTGCAACAAACTCATCCCACGTTTTCGGTCTGTTAAGCTTCAACCTCCTGAACCAATTGTCTGCATCATCTTCCAAATACATACGCACATACTCCACTCTTTCGTGGTAATGAATCCCGGTATATATAGAGAAATAACCTTCACACATTTCAATCCATGATCGGGGGTTCTTTCCTTTGAAACGCGGAAGATCTGCAAAGGGCATTTTACCCTTTCTGCCAAATCCATGCTCTTCACCCATATAATCACTCCCATCAACCATATTATTTGGTGCACGAATTATGGGGTTCAAAACTCCCGCCTGAATTGTTTTTGCATTAGAAGTACCAGGTGACTTATCAGGATACTCCCCCAATATAGACTTATTATTATTTTGCACCAAGATTGTCTCTCTCAACGAGTTGATCGAGAGCTGTAGCGCTGTAATAGTCCGGCGTGTTTCTTCTGCAGAAAGATTCATCTGTTTTTCAAGTCCATCTATCCTCAGTGAAAGATCCTTTGTAGTTAACTCTGGGGTGTCATCCTCAGGATCTGGAGGTCGGGCTGGTTTCTTTCCCGAAAGTAATTCCTTCTTGACTCGAGACATCTCTTCAGCGGCTTCCTCCTGCACGGATCTGTCAGTAGGATCAACCATCACTTGAGGTTTAACTATTCTGCGTTTCCTGGCTATTTTGGAAGCTTAATTTGGCTGGATCTATGTAACCTGCCTCTGATACCACTGTAACAGACTCACCCGGAAGATCGAATCTCACGATTGAAGGAAGAACAGGGGAAGAAGGACGAAGAGAGTAAAGAGCAGAGAGAGAGAATAGAAGGTTGTAGAAGGGGGAGTTGGGAGAATTTTAAGACAGAAAAGTCAGAACTTTCTCATTACTTACACAAAATGACAGTAGAAGTCCTATTTATACAACGACCAACGACTTCACCACAACAACACAACTACACGGCATCTGGCCCACTACTTTACTTACTAATACATTAACTGACAAAAGCATAACTGAAACTAAATCCCTTCCTCAAACTCTTGCCCATCGTTCTCTGCCTCGACATTTCTTCGGTTCCGAGTAGATCTTTTCTTCTTCTTCTTCCAACCTTCTGGGCACATTACATTAGCCCCTCCTTCAAAGGATTCTTGTCCCCAAGAATCAGGGATCGAATAATTTGCACGGATAAAGTCTCCATCTTCCCAAACCGCCTGTGATGGGGTGGAGCCAACCCACTGCACCAATAACTTCTCCTTCATACCTGTGCGATCAGGAATAACTTTCCTGTCCAGAATTTGCGCCGGATGAATTTGGTAGCTCCCATCAGGTAGCATCTTTGGAGGTACATCCGCACAACTTTCTCTACTCTTTAACTTTTCCTTCAAGAGCGAAACATGGAAGATGGGATGAATCTTAGAGCCCTCTGGAAGTTGTAATTTGTAAGCCACAGTTCCAACTCTCTCCAAAATCTTGTAAGGACCGTAAAATCTGGGGGATAACTTCATGTTTTTCCGAAATTGCACCGAATTTTGGCGATAAGGATGCAATTTCAAGAACACCATGTCACCAACCTTATAATGGCGCTCCTGCCTTCTCTTGTCAGCATTACACTTCATCCGATTCCTTGCTAAGTTCAAATTCTCCTTTAACAACTCCTGTATCCTTTCTCTTTGCTTCTGAAACTCTGCAACACTTCCCATTTTAGAAACATCAGCTGCAGGAAGGGGTATGTGTTGAGCTTCATACCCATATAGAGCCTTGAATGGGGACATCCGAATACTAGTATGATAGGTGGTGTTGTACCAAAACTCAGCTAGGGCCAACCATCTACTCCAGGAATGAGGGTGTTGAGAGCAAGTACACCTGAGATAGGTCTCCAAACAACGGTTCACTCTCTCGGTCTGACCATCTGATTCCGGATGATAAGCTGAACTCAAAGCCAACTTAACCCCTGCTATCCTCATCAACTCTGTCCAGAAACTGCTTGTAAAAATTCTGTCTCTGTCTGAGACAATCTCAGTTGGCATTCCATGTAAACGATAGACATTATCCAGGAAAGCCTTAGCAACAGATTCAGCATTATATGGATGAGATAAAGCTATGAAATGCGCATACTTACTGTATCTATCAACAATCACCAGTATCAAGCTGTGTCCATCTGATTTGGGCAGCCCTTCTATAAAGTCTAAGCTTATGCTATACCACGGTTTGGGAGGTATCTCTAGGGGCTGGAGCAACCCTGCGTGAGCTGAACAATCAGCTTTGCTGCCTGAACACACATCACAGCTATTGATCCAGTCAATAACCTCTCGTTTCAGCCCTGTCCACAGGAAGTACAACCTTATTCTGTTTAGTGTTGCCTGGATCCCAGAATGGCCACCCATGGGTGAATCGTGGAAGGCAGCAATAATCTTCTGTCTGAGTCTAGCATCTTTACCCACACACAGCTTCCCCTTTTTCCTCAGCACCCCATTTGTCAACTCATATTCAGGGTAAGAAGCAGGATCAACTGTTTTAGCCAGTAATACTTCTCTGATTTTAGGGTCCTGCCTGTAACTAGCTAGTATCTCCTCCATCCATTCAGCCCTTCCCACGGACAGACTACAACATTGTGCATCAACTTCAGAACTGAATCTTGATAGGGCATCTGCAGCTTTATTGTCAGCCCCTCTTTTATATTGTACCTTATAATCATAGCCAAGCAGCTTGCAAGCCATCTTTTGTTGAACCAATGTGTTGAGTTTCTGCTCCAAGATATATTTCAAAGCTTGTTGATCTGTCCGGATGATGAAAGATCTGCCTTGTAAATAATTATTCCACTTCTTCACTGCCAAAACTACTGCCAACAATTCCTTCTCGTATGTGGATAGGGCCTGCTGCCGCTGACCTAAAGCCCTGCTTAAGAACGCAATAGGTCTGCCATTTTGTGAAAGAACTGCACCTATACCACGATCACTGGCATCAGTTTCAATGATAAACTCTTGAGAAAAATCAGGTAGTGCTAGTACAGGAGCCTTGCACATAGACTGCTTCAATTCTTCAAACGCTTCTTCTGCTTCCTTGGACCATTTGAATGAATCTTTTTTCAACAATTGGGTGAGTGGCTTACTAATAGATCCATAGTCTCTCACAAACTTCCTGTAGTATCCTGTAAGTCCCAGGAACCCTCTCAAAGCCTTAAGAGTTGATGGTCTGGGCCAAGAGATCATAGCTTCAATCTTTGATGAATCAGTGGAGACCCCCTCACTGGAAATAATATGGCCTAGATACTCAATTGACTTCTGGCCGAATGAACACTTGCTCTTTTTTGCAAACAACTTATGTGTCCTCAGTGTGGTCAGAACTAACCTGAGGTGCTTCAAATGATCCTCCCACGTGCGACTGTAAACCAGAATGTCATCAAAAAACACCAAGACAAACTTCCTGATAAATTCTGTGAAGATCTGATTCATTAGACACTGGAAGGTTGCAGGCGCATTACACAGCCCGAATGGCATCACAGTGAACTCAAACTGGCCGTGATGGGTTACAAAGCTGTTGAGATGTATATCCTTCTCTTCCATTCTTATTTGAAAGTAACCGGATCTCAAGTCTAGCTTACTGTAATAAACTGCTCCCTGCAACTCATCCAATAACTCATCTATGACAGGGATTGGAAACTTATTTTTTACAGTAATGCTGTTAAGATGTCTATAATCAACACATAAACGCCAGCCACCATCCTTCTTCTTCACCAAGAGAACCGGAGATGCATAGGGACTCTGGCTCCTTCTTATCAGCCTTGTTGACAACAACTCCTTCACTATTCTTTCTATTTCATCCTTTTGATAATGTGGTGCACGGTAGGGTACCAATTTCTTAGGATTTGCTACTGGAACCAGGGTGATAGAGTGCTCAACTCCTCTGATTGGGGGTAGCTCAGTGGGTTCCTCGAACACATCAGAGAACTGACTCAACATACTGGCTAACTCTTTTTTAAACTGATCATCATCCTTGTGCACGTCTCTGTGCTCACTGTCCAAGCCCCCATCTGAATTTATACTGAAACTTGATTCCTGCACTGTCTTAGTGTTGAGATTGTACAACTCTGCCCTGTAGATTTCAGCCTCATCCGGCCCTTGAACAAGGTACAACTGCCCCACCATAACTGCAAGTCCCCCAGAGATTAGCTTCAATATTTTTCTTGCTGAAGTTAACTCCACATCTCCTGCCCCCTTTTTTGCTTGAATAGATATAGGTTCACCCTTTTCATGCAGTGTAACTGTCATGCTTTCATAACTATAAACAACATGATCATATCCCTTCAGCCAATCCCCTCCCAATATTAAGTCAAAACTGCTGAGATTGAACAGTCTCGGCCTACAGGTAAATTCTCTCCCTTGCCTCTTCCATCTGAAATTTAGACATTCTGTGTTACTAACATTTCTTACTCCATCAGCCACCTCCACTACCATTGGTCTAACAAACTCCACTTCACACCCCATCCGCTTAGCAAAATTCTGGTCTAGGAAACAGTGGGAGCTGCCCCCATCAACAAGGATCTGCATCGGTTCCCCCTTGTAGTGCCCTTGGACTCTGTAAGTGTTTAGACCTGAATTTCCAGCTACTAAATTCAGAGACAAATTTCTCTCGTCAACACAATCATCCATAAGTTTCTCTTTTGTAACCCTGTCTACTAATTCCAGCTCCAAAGGTTCAGGACTACTTTCATCTTCAGCAACTATGGTATAAATTCTAGCTTTGCACTGGTGGCCAGGGCCAAATGGACCACCACATTTAAAACAGAGCTTCTTATCCATTCTGTCTTTCAATTCTGCATCAGTGAGGTATCTTCTCTTTGCAGGAGCTATAGGCTGCTTTTCTTTGTTGAGTACCCCCACAATGGCCTTAGGAGGCGCCTTCGAATTCAGCTTCATCGTTGCCCCTGCCACTACTTTGTCAATAAAAGAATTCACAGTTAACTCCTGTTGTTTGGCGATTTCAATTGCTTCTGACAGAGTCCTTGGGTTCCTGGCAGACACTGCTGATCTCAGTTCGGGCTGCAAACACCCGATAAATTTCTCCTTAAAAAGTCTTCATCAAATTTCGGGTGGGAGATCATAACAGAGGATGAGATAATGTCGAAACGCCTCAATAGATCTTGTAACGACTCCTGCGGGCCCTGTTTTAAGCACATGAACTCTTCCAGAAGGTCACGTGTATTGGCGGTGTCAAACCTGATTAGAATAGCTGCAACAAACTCATCCCATGTTTTCGGTTTGTTAAGCTTCAACCTCCTGAACCAATTGTCCGCATCACCTTCCAAATACATACGCACATACTCCACTCTTTCGTGGTACTGAATCCCCGTATATATAGAGAAATAACCTTCACACATTTCAATCCATGATCGAGGCTTACTCCCATTGAAGCGCGGAAGAACCGCGAAGGGCATTTTACCCTTTCTGCCAAATCCATGCTCTTCACCCATATACTCACTCCCATCAACCATATTATTTGGTGCACGAGTTATGGGGTTCAAAACTCCCGCCTGAGTTGATTTTGCATTTGAAGTTCCAGGTGACTTATCAGGATACTCCCCTAATATAGACTTATTATTATTTTGCACCAAGATTGTCTCTCTCAACGAGTTGATCGAGAGATGTAGCGCCGTGATAGTCCGGCGTGTTTCTTCTGCCGAAAGATTCATCTGTTTTTCAAGTTCATCCATCCTCAGTGAAAGATCCCTTGTAGTTAACTCTTGGGTGTCATCATAAGGATCTGGAGGTCGGGC
>JAOWBN010248674.1:0-11709 GCA_028565015.1 Pinguicula moranensis | reverse complement strand
GAAGAAAGAGAAGATGAATGCAAGAGATAGAAAGGAATAGGTAAACCCCTATCCTTCTTCCATACCATACTCACCGCCTTGTCGAGATGCTTTATTTTCATCTTTATGGTGTCTCCGAGACCCATATCATCTAAATGGATTTCCGTATCAAGAATCCATGCCAAGTAATTTTTTCTCGTGATATCCAAAGTCGCAAACTCAAGTTTCGAAAGATTAGACATTATAACAAATATTAATTCACTTTACATCACCAAGAATGCTAGTAGCCCAGTAGTAGAGTCGTGCTGATAACGTGTTGTAAATTATTTGTGCAAATGTAAACAAATGAGCAAACAAGAAAACTCGTTCTTTTTCTTTCTCAAACTTTCTCTGCCTTATTTTCTCTCTACTTCACTTCTTCCATACAATACAGCACACATATATAACATTGGAATCAGTTTTCATTTTTCGTAATATTTCTCTTCTCAAGTTTCTTCAATTATGTATAATTACTATTCCTCATTAATTTTGCAAGTGAAATGTTTTTCACTTGTGTCCCTGTGCCCCCATGGACATTTATTCCATAGCACGGGGGGAAAAAGCGAGCTAATCAATGCAAACTTTTCTATTACGGACGGTTATGAGTTTTAGTGTATGTTTTTGCCAGTTTTTCTTGAAATCTTCTTTTGACTTTTTTATTAACAAAGTAATTTTTTAATAAGGAGGCATAGGTATTAGAGATCTAAGAATATTCAATGCCTCCTTAATGGGAAGATAGAAATGGAGAATCTTAAATCAGCAAGGGCAATTACTTATCAGTATCCTCTTGCAAAGATATGGAGACAATGCCACTACAATGACTTATTGATGCAAGAGAATGCCGGACCGATGATGATGTTGAGTTGTCAAATACTATCTTTTGGTGGCACTGAAATACCATGAGATGGCAGATTGGCGCAAAAATAGGAATAATTATGATATTTTCCTAATTAGGGCGTGTTGCAGTATTTTGATCATAGATTTGGCTACAGTTATTAGAATCGCACATAAGACCTTAATGCAAAAAATGTCATCTCGGCGCGAACGCATTCACACATATAGCTAGCTGGATGTGCCGTGATTTTTGACTCAAATTCTGTTGTTTCCTTTCCAAATCACTAATTTAGTTATTTTTTTTGCTAATTTTGATAATAAATCATCTGTCAATTAGGAAGACTCATTTTGCTATTTTTTTATTAAAAATTTGGTATAAATCTCACTTTGATTGTTTTATGAATTTTTAGGAAAATTAATTAAATAAAAGAGATTTTGGACCTAACATCTCAATTGGGCAAGCAATTTCTATCAAGACAATTTCATAGCCCAAAAGCCCAAAAACCCAAAAGAGCAACAATATTGATTGGCCCAACCAAAAATAGGGAGCTCCAGTGGCGTGAAGGTGTTGTACGGCCACAGGAGAGAAGAATTGGAAGTTCACGCAAGAAAAATGGGAGGAAGAAAAGTTCATGTGGAGAAGAAGTAAGAAAAAGATTAAAAAAAATAGTAGGAGAATTGAAGAGGGGGGATTGAGGGCTGATCGAGAGAAAATGGCAGGAAGAAGAAAAAAAAGGAGCAGAAAAGCAAAAAAGTAAGAAGAGACAGTTCACGCTGGATGAAAAAAGTCAAGGAAAACGAACAAACAAAAAGAATTGAAAGGGGGAGCCGTGAGAATTGACAAGAAACGCCGCACAAAAAGAAAAAAATCAGAAGAAGAACGCAGTCGCATAGAAGAAAAACAGGTGCTGGAAAAAAAGAATTAAAGAGGTGGGACTGTGTCTGCGGAAAAAAGGTTCACGTGAAGGATATAAAAGAAGGGGGTTGGAGAAGAAGCCAGAGGTTCAAAAAAAGGAAAAATCTGGGAATAAAGAGCCGATGGGTAGTAACGTGAGGACTTTCAGGGAGCTGAAGAAGAAAAAAAGATTCTAAAAAAATTGGAAAAAAAACTCATGCGGCAAGGTGAAGAAAAAAATCTGACGAGGTTTCTTTCTCTTGTTTGCTACCTGCTGGATTTCTTAGAAAAAAGGAGTGGCTGGACGTGAGGAGAGAGTTCATAAGAAAAGAACAAAAGAGGGCCACACGCTGAAGGAAGAAGATAAGAAGAAAAGAGGAATAGAAAGGAATGTTCACGTGAAGAGAAGAGGAGAAAGAAGGAACGAAGAAAAAAAATTCTTGTTTGATTTGAAAATTTTCACCACTAAATTGTTGAGGATTAAAGCTTGGATTGGACTGCTTCTTTAGGGAAGTTTTATGAATTCTTTAGTTTTAATTATATTTTTATTGTTTAAATTTATGTGGTGTGATTTCAAATTAATTATGCATAGCTAATTTATTTTTATACTCCTAAGTTGACAGATGGGTGATTGATTTTTTGTAGATTAATGTGAGTTTTATGTCTTTGATTATTTGTGATCATATGCATTTACTATTTGATAAATTAAATTAGTAAATGCATATGATTTATTTTGGCCAAATAAATTACGGGAAAATAGTCTCTAAGTTTTCAATGATTTTCAATAATAATTTAATGTCGAAAACTAAGTCTACAAGCTAGACTTTATAGCCAAAATTCGAGTATATCCGAGCTTTGCCGAAAATAGCAAAATTACAAAAATCACTAAAAATCAAAATACAAAATAAGGTAAGCAAATGATGGATTTTTTAGGTATAATAAATTTATGCACAAAATCAAATTAAAATTACCTAAAAATACTCACTTTACCGCAAGCATACGGGTGTGGTTGTGTAAGTGAAAATAGGGTCGAATCCCGCAAGGAGTGTTTGGTATTAAGAGTTTATTCAAGTATGACTACCTAAACTAATATGCAAACAATTCACACAAATAAACATAAAAAGATGAAACTTATTTTTTTGATTTTTAATATAAAGAGAAATTAATATAAACTAAGAATTGCGAAATAACTTAACTACCAATGAAATTTTAAGCACTTGAGATCACGAGAAGATAAATAGGGATTAATGGATACTCCTAAGTATAACTAGGGTGATTTCAATTTCCTCAATTTATCAAGTTTACATGCCAAAGTTAAACTGATTAGGGATGATGGTTTTACGCTCTAGTTTTTCATGCCTAGTACTCCTAGAATTGTTGGCTAACTCCCTCTATCGAGTTATATCTAGCCAAGTTTCAACTAACCCAACTGCATCTTCCTACACTTAATTTCAAAGTAAATAGAAAACTCATTCAAGTGCGTGTTCACATTAATAATTAAGTACAAGAAATTTTCTTTTTACCTACCTTATGTCTAAGTCGGTAAAAAGAAGATTTTGTGCATGCCGTGCTTAGCCTGTTTGCACGTGCACGTATGCCTGTCTCTAATTTTCTCTGATTTTGGGGGATTTTTCTGTCGTTCTTTCTTGTGGATCATCTTATCAAACTAGCTCGCAGAATAATAACTAGTTTGCCTGGCATCATTTACCCACATCGATTTCTTGCTCACAAAGAGGTCTCGTGATTGTGGTTAATGACCATTACTATGCACAGTGAGTCAATTTTCAATCAGTTCCCCAAACAGCCCTGTTAAAATCACATTCGTAAAAAAAAATTGCTTTCACCCTCTTGAGGTTTCTTGTAGACTTTGCATTCAATTGGGTGACCAACTCCAAGGACCTTCCTCCACTGTAGATTCATTTTTGTAGGGAGCCTAGCTTGCATCATTAACTATAGGAATTTTAACACCTTTTCGGGATCAATTTGTTCTATATTTCCTTGAGTGTCTCTTTGTATGTATGGAGCTCTCCAAATAGAATGTGGGACTGTATGCGCGCCAAAAGGATGTTTTTGAATTTGGATCTTATGCGAAATTTTAATCGTCGTAGCCAAAGTTATGATCAAAATATTGAAACATGTCTCAATTTGAAAAATGTCACAATTACTTCTTATTTTTGCAGCAATCTGCCACCTCGTAGTATTTTAGTATCATCAAGGTAATATCTGACAATTCAGCATCATCATCGGTATCGGATACTTCTGCATCAATAAATCTCAACACATGAAATGTATCGTGGGAAGCCCCATCATGGCAGATATGGGCCAACAGGAATCAGGAGCATATAAAAAATGTTGAAATTATCCCGAAAGGCCTTGTAATCCAGATAGGATGGGTTTGGTGTTCTAACAGGTGATATCCGGCTTTGCTAACAACTCCTAGATAGCTCCAGGATAAGGTTTTTAGTCCTCTATCTGGTAGTAGCCAGCCGGGATACTACAATAAATAAAACTATTGTTTGGTACTTTGGACTTACACAGCGGATTGCAGCCAAAATTTGTAAAATAAGGATCATTTACTTAATTATCCTCGAAATTTGGGTATATAAACCAAAATTTTCCTCCAAAACCTAAATCCCTCTTCTTCGATTTTCCCATTTCTCGAATTCTTTGATGGATTCCCTGCCACCACACTTGCCTCATCGTCGACTTGTGAAACCGTCATCTCGATTCACTATGCGCATGATTGCGCGTGCTTCCAAGGCTGCTTTTAGGCACCCCAAAGCCCCAAACTTCCCGACGATGAGTGTTTTGCCTCCAGCAATGTACCGACGCTTCGTCAAGTCGTCTACACATTTTTCACTGTGCATGTATGACTGTGCGAACATGTAGGGGCTAAGGTACCCATCCCATCGCCACCAAGGAGCACCGGTCGTAGATTCACCACGCGTCGTAGTCCGAGTTAAGCGAAATCGTCACACTTGAGACTTGGAGGATGGTTGTTTGCATAATCGTAGTATTATGTACATAGATTGTAAATCTTTTGTTGGAACTATGGTGCACTGATGGTGTTGGGTCCTGATTTTTGGGAACTTATTTTGAGAAGATATAGGATCCTGTTTGCTTGGATCTATTTTTTTGTAAAAGTTGGAACCTTTTGCACTAAAGTGGTTAAATATTGTACAAAGGTGCTTATGCAGTGCAATGAAGTTGTTCTTATTTATGGATTGTTGTGAATTGTGCACTATGAAATGTATTGTATTGCAGGATGATTGTTTGCAGAATGGTTCAAGTGGAATGCATTCAATATGTTTGCAGATCGTGTAGTGCATCTTTGTAGTTTAGTGCATAATGGTTTAATATTGTTGCATTCAAGTGTTTAGGGTATTGTAGTGTAGCTTGTATTGTGCACTGCAGATTGTATTGTGCTTTTTTTGCTATTGCTATTAGGTGTGTGCTTAATGTATTGTGCAGTGTAGTGTTTATTGTATTGTGCAGTGTAATGTGTAGGGTAGGATAGATTGTATGTAGCAGGGTTGTAGTGTTGCAATTTTACTGTGCAATGTTGCATTTCAGGAATAAGTAGAGGCAATATTATTGTATTGTGCAATGTAGTTTCTACTGTGTAGGGTTGTGTAGTGTCCTGGTAGCAGGGTTGTAGTGTTGAAATTTTATTGTGCAATGTTACATTTTGATACCATTGCAGCTGTGTGCTCATACAATTGCACAATTGCACACGTGCATAACCATATGAAAGAAGACACCATGACAAGTAAAATGTCATCTGCTTTAACAATTGCACAAGTGTTAGAAACAAAAAGCTAAACAATAACAGATCCAATTGTACAATTACAATAAGAACAACTAATCCATAAACAACAGAAAAGTCAAAATTGTCCCAAATTACAACAAGAACAACTCATCCATAAACAACAAAAAAGTCAATTAAGATCATCGTCGAGAAAACTACGAATAAATTCTGATCGGCCTATGAGATCCATATGATTCCAGTAGCAGTAGTGTCTATCATTCTTGAGCAAGTGATCAACAAGAAAGCTCGTCGAATGGCTCAAAGGTCACGTCCTCCAGTTCATTAGAAATCCTTGATGTATCCATCCCTATAACCTACATAGACAACATTAAATGGTAGAAGTGCACACAAGTGAATAAATTTAGAAATACGGGCAATCACATTTCACGTAGCCCCGGCAGAACGGTATGTCTGCCATAGCTTGTCAGCTAAATTATCCTTGAATTGATTCCATCCTGGAGAGGAGTTCACTGACTGGATGTGGTCCTCAACTTCATCTGTCTCAAGATTGGCCTCTTCAAGTCTTGAAAGTACTTGTGCTGCAGGATCTAACAAAGGATCAAGAGGTGTTACTTTGATCACAAAATTGTGAAGCAACCCACAGGCTAGAATGATGTCACATTGCATGTTAATGTGATAGAATGTTGGACTCCTTAGAACATCGAACCGTTTCTTCAAAATACCAAAGACCCTCTCTATAACGTTTTGTGTTGCGCTGTGCCGGAGATTGAATATTTCTTGGTAATTCTGTGGTCTACGATTCACACCACCCCATTCCTGAAGATGATAGTGTGTTTGCCTGTATGGAGTTAGAAAACCATTTGTGTATCCACTGTTGCACACTTGAAAATGGCAAGAATTCCTTCTCATTAGGCTTGATACACTATATATACTTGGGCCCAAAAGTGGCCCAAGTATCAATCAATACAAATACAACAACCATAAACCAACACTCCCCCTCAAGATGGGCGAAAGATATCGATCAAGCCCATCTTGTTACAGAGTCTATCCAAGTTTATCGCACTAAGACCCTTGGTGAGACAGTCAGCAGTCTGCTCCTTGGTAGCCACATGTCTCGGCTCTAAAAGTCCACTGGTCAGCTTCTCTATTAATCTCTATATGTTTGGTTCCGTCATATTGGACCGGATTATTGGCAATACTAATAGTTAACTTGTTATCACACCACAACTGCGATTGTGCTCCCTCGTCCATCTTCAACTCTATCAATAAGGACCTCAACCACATCATCTCATCAACACTCATGGCCATAGCTATGTACTCTGCCTCAGCTGTAGAACGAGCAACGACTGACTGTTTCTTACTCATCCACAATAACAAAAACAACGTACCCGGTATATTACCAACTAAGTTGGTGTCTGGGGGGTCAGATGTACGCGGCCTTACCCTTGTAATTATACAAAGAGACCGTTTCTGTTGCGACCCAGTATGCTGCGTCATTTGATATATTGAGTTCCAGCAATTTCACTAAATAGAAGCACTGGAATTTAATAGAGCTATTTTGCTCTAGTCCATTATGAGCACAAAGTTAAAAGAATTGTCAATGATGACTCTTTCAGCTCCATTTGCAATGGACATAGAGAATATATTAATGTATGTTTTCTTATACTTTTATTTTGATTATCCGATCAAGTATAATACCATAAAAATTTGAAGATAAATAATATTTTTAAGTTTTTTTTAAAGAAAATTTTACTATGGACGAATTTGGGTCGAGGCCAAACCACATTCCGAAAAAATTCTGGCCCATAGATCAATCTATCAGCTACGAAGGAGTCATCAAGAACACAATCTAACACTCTTTTTAGTAATTACCTGCTCATTATTTGTTTTAACTTTTTGGTTTTTAGTTTATAACCCCCACAATAAAAATTAAACAGTGGAATTTGTGAACTGAAGCTATGCTCCCCCATAGGAAATTTTGCCAGCTTTCTGCATATCTCGTCCACGCTAGGCGTTTTAACAATTATAGTTTGATATTTTTGAGTTGTCAAATCCTACTTCATGTGTCACTATTGACAATATAGTGGTTTATTAGGCTAGGCGTATTAACAATTATAGTTTGACATAGTAATGTTTTTTTATAGTTGAAGCTTTTGTGTTTTTTGTATATAAAAAGAAGAAAAAAGTGATCAATGAAACCGAGTTAATTAGCCTCTACAATACATAAGAGAATAACCAAAACCCACTTTTATACAAGGCAAACAGGGTGCATAAAAACTAGAGGATTACGCTATTATTGTCGTAGGCCCCTGTTTACAAGAATTTAAAGACTGCTTAATCAATTTGACTGCCCGTTTGGCTTCCCTCTTAGACATCTTTGCTTTCTTCGGAGTACTTACCATATTCCGATAAAATTCAGCAGTCTTCTGTAATGACTTCGTCCCTAGGAAAGCAATACTCACCTCTGAAAGACTGGCCTCGCAAAGCAAATAGGAGCAAGAGATGGGCGTGGAAGGCTGTTGAGAATTAGGATAAAAGTGGTTGTGTTGAAGGGAGGCGAATGGCGGGAGAAGTCGCAGTTTGGCTGTTGACGATTTCTTTAGTTGCATTAATCGTTTTATTTCCTTATTATGCGTTGTAACCGTGGTTATGTGAAGTTAGTTAATGACGTTTCTTAGGTCAGTATAAACATTGGGATTGCCGCAATTTTAGCGGATATGAATGAGAATATTGCGATTCCCTCCTCGTCCTCTGTTCTTCTCTTTATTTCACTCTTTCCCCCTAATTCACTGTGCTTCTCTCCGGTGTAAAATCCGGAAAACTTGTAACGCTCATCTCTGATCGTTACAACTGGTATCAGAGCCAGGTTATCTGAAGATCCAAACCCTTCAAGATAGCTAAGCGAAAAGGACGTCATCCGAGTTACATCCATGTCTCGATCTACCATGGATGATGACAAAATGGCTGAAAGCTCACATGTGCAGCACGAAACTGGGTTAGGGAAGAAACCGGTAATTTTAGACTACTCTGTTGATCTGGACACTGGGCAATCTCCCAAGGATCGAACCGAGAAACTCGAGCAAGAAGTGGAATTCACCAAAAGTCGCCTCGAGCATATTTCCAACACCCTAACTGATAATACCGATTGGTTCAAAACGCAGATATCGCAGTCGGAACAGGCGATGGTCCTATTCCAGCAACGAATGAAAAAATAGATGAACATAATGACAGAGGCATTCCACAGACAGAACATGGGTAAATCCATCTTAGGAGAGCACACTGAGGCGCACGTGAATCAATCAGGCAACAGACCTCGTCCTAACACCAATCAATTCCCAGCTCCTGTTAATGATAATATGAATCGAGATGTGGAGAGGGAAGATTACAACTATGATGATGTGAGAAGAGTAAGAAGGGCTAAGATGCCTTATACTGATTTTCCAAAGTTTACTGGACTCAATCCTCGTTCGTGGATCGAGAGGTGTGGTGCATACTTCTCTATATAAAATGGGATATACGAGTATGAGAAGGTAGAGTTTGCAAGGATGCACTTCGAAGGCGATGCGGATGAGTGGTACCGCAGTTTGGGACACCCTAAACCTACGGACTGGGAGAAATTCATCGCTGCTGCACTCATTCGGTTTGATACTGAGGATCCAGATAACCTATTAGAGGAGTTCATGTGTCTTAAGCAAAGTCAGCATGAAAATTTACAAGAGCTGTTAAGGAGATTTGATCCTTTAGTCACGGCAGTTTCAAATGCTTCCCTGAGTTTGGGGAAATCTTTTACAGAGAAAAATTTATTGGTTGTTTGAAGTTTGAACTGAGGTCAGCTGTTAGAGATGACGGCCCCAGTACCTTACTACAAGCTATAGCATCTGCAAAGAGACAGGAGAGAAAGGTCAGTTACTTTGTTGAGAAATTAATTGCTGGAGCAGTTCAAAAGATGGCTGCAAGACCACTTAACAGGCCTGCCATGTCTGTCCCAGCTAAGGCTAAAGCACCCATTCCTAATGAGAAAAGGATATTTTTGACAGATGCTGAGATGAAGGAGAGATTTGAAAAGAAGTTATGTTACAAATGCAGAGCTCCTTTTGTACCAGGTCACCGCTGCACAGCCAAGATCTTTGTGTTGCAGTCTGATCCTGAAGAAGAGTTAACCAAGGTGTTTTATGATGAGGAAGGGTTTAGCCCAACTGAAGACTCTACGGTGGAAGTTGCAAATGAAGGAAATTTGTCCCTCAATGCCATACGTGGTAACAGTAATGTGAATACTTATCGTGTGAAAGGGTCATTCAAAGGGGAGCCTATTCAGATACTCTTTGATAGTGGCAGCAGTCACTGTTTTATAGATGAGAAATTTGCTAAAAGAATGAAGTGCCGAATGGAGTATGTTAAACCAATGATGGTAGAGGTTATTGATGGATCAAGAAGATGCAGTGAAGTGAAGTGAAGTGAATTCAAATGGTTGATGCAAGGTGTTGAGTTCACTTACAATCCTAGAACTTTCCCTTTGCGCAGCTATGACCTGATCCTAGGAGGAGATTGGCTTAAACTCTATGGCTCCGTACTCTACAATTATGAGAGGATGGAGATGACCATAATCAAGGATGGAGAACCCTTGCAGATTCAAGCTTACAGAGGGGAGGAAGAACTGAACGTTATACCGGCAAAAAAGATGCTAAAGTTGATCAACAGTGGTGGAGCTTCTGTAGTAGGGAGGATGTATGCAGATTCGGGTGATGGAAATGATGATGTGATCCATGCTGAAATTTGCAACATAGACACAAAGGAATGGGTAACATCAACTTTCAAGAAAGATGAGGATGGGAAGATAAAACTTATGAGTGATAAGGATTCAAAGTTGAGTCACACTGAAGCAGGAGAGTTGCAAAAAATATTAAGCCAATTCACAGACATATTCTTGGAACCAACTACTCTACCGCCCACTAGAGGAGTTGAGCACACCATATCTCTTGTAGAAGGAGCCACTGCCAAGAAACAAGTGCCATATAGAGCACCCCACTATCAGAAAAATGAGATTGAAAAGATAGTGGGGGAGCTGTTGGATTCTAGATTGATACAAAGGAGTCACAACCCATTTGCATCTCCTGTGTTGTTGGTTAAAAAGAAGGATGGTGAGTGGAGGATGTGTGTGGATTACCGCTACCTAAATAGCTTAACTATCAAGAGCAAGTACCCTATACACGTGATTGATGAACTCATTGATGAACTTCACGGTGCTGTGTGGTTCAGTAAGCTAGATCTCAGGGCTGGTTATTTCCAAATAAGAATGGCAGAAAAGGATAGATACCTCAGCAGCTTTGTCACGCACCAAGGGCAATTTGAATTTCTGGTTATGCCATTTGCACCAGTCACATTCCAATGTCTCATGAACCAGGTTTTTGCTCCATTCCTTTGCAAGTTTGTATTGATTTTTTTGATGACATCTTGATTTACAGCAAGAGCTGGAGTGATCACATAAGCCACATTGAAGCAGGGCTGTTAACTATGAGGAAGCACAAACTATTTGCCAAAGAATCAAAGTGCCCATTTGGACAGAAAGCAATTGATTATCTCGGCCATGTGATCTCAGAACAAGGGGTAGCCACTGATCCGCCTAAGGTGGATGCTATGAGGAATTGGCAGCAACCAAAGAACTTGAAATCTCTGAGAGGCTTCTTAGGACACACTGGATATTACCGCAAGTTCATCAAGAACTACGGTGCAATAAGTAGACCACTGACAAGATTGCTGAAAAGGATTCTTTCAACTGGGATGAAGAAGCCAGCAGTGCATTCAATACTCTGAAGGAGGCCATGTGTGCAGCTCCTTTCCTCAGCTTACCAAATTTTGAATCTCAGTTCATAATTGAATCAGACGCCAGTGATCTTGGGATAGGTGTTGTCCTTACCCAAGGAGGCCAGCCTATAGCATATTTCAGCAAGTCTTTGGGGGTAAAACAGCAGGGATTATCAACCTATGAAAAGGAACTCCTGGCCGTGGTACTGTCAGTAAAAAAATGGAGCGGCTATCTTTTAGGTTCTCCCTTCATCATCCGCACAGATCAGCAGGCCTTAAAGTACCTCTTGGAGCAGAGATTACACACTATAACGCAGCAGAAACTAACCACTAAATTGCTTGGCTATGACTACGTGGTTCAATACAAGAAAGGGGATGAAAACAAGGCT
Source organism: Pinguicula moranensis (assembly GCA_028565015.1). Taxonomy (NCBI): domain Eukaryota; kingdom Viridiplantae; phylum Streptophyta; class Magnoliopsida; order Lamiales; family Lentibulariaceae; genus Pinguicula; species Pinguicula moranensis. The sequence continues at coordinate 2 of JAOWBN010248674.1, read as the reverse complement.
GC
>JAOWBN010248663.1:0-11709 GCA_028565015.1 Pinguicula moranensis | reverse complement strand
CCTGCAGCATTTGGCTCAAGTTCTCAACCTCATGCACCAGCATAAACTCTAAGCCAAGTCATCTAAATGCTCGTTTGTCCAAACTTCCATAGAGTATTTGGGCCACATCATTTCTGCATCAGGAGTAGCTATTGATCCAGAAAAGATTTCAGCCATGGTAAACTGGCCTCGTCCCTCTAATCTTAAATCTTTGAGGGGTTTTCTTTGCTTGACAAGATACTACCGAAAATTCATTCATGCATATGGCACCATTAGCCAACCTCTCACTCTTCTACTCAAGAACGATTCTTTTAAGTGGTGTGAAGCAGCTGAGAAATCTTGGGAGTACCTCAAAACTTCCATGTGTTCTGCTCCAGTTTTGGCATTGCCTGACTTTACCAAAACCTTTATCTTGAAGACTGATGCTAGTGACCGTGGAATAGGTGTGGTCTTTGCTCAAGGGGGACGTCCCATTGCATACTACAGTCGAGCTTTGGGGCATAAACAAGTCAATCTATCTACCTATGAAGAAATGAAGTGGCTACCTCCAAAGCCAGACTTTCACTATTAAAACATATTAGAAAGCCATTAATCATCTCTTAGAACAGCGCCTCCACACTTTGCTCCAGCACAAGTTGGCTTCAAAATTGTTGGGAATGGACTACACAGTTCATTACAAACCACGAATGGATAATAAGGTGGCTTATGCCTTATCTTTTGCCCTGACTTAGCTGCTCAGTGCCTTGGTATCACAACCTCAAAAGCAGACTGGATCATAGAGTTACTACACAGATACTCCTTGGATAACCAGCTGAAGCAAATACTCAAAGCCAAGGCTATTGATAACACAACCTACCCTGCATACCAACTAGTCCACGCGCATGCTGCAATATAAAGGTTGCCTCTGCATTGGCCAGGAGACTCACCTGAAGAACAGAATCATAGCCACCCTCCATGATTGACCTGGGAAGGTCACTCAAGAATTCAGGTAACCCTCCACAGAATTAAGTTATATTTTACATGGCCAGGACTGAAGAAAGATGTTGAAGGATGGGTGAGTAGTTGTGATGTGTGTATCCATTGTAAACCTGATATATCTGCCAATGTCGGCCTGCTCCAACCTTTGGACATTGCACCAACACCATGGAATAACATCAGTCTGGATTTCATTGATAGCCTGCCCAAATATGATGGCAAGACAGTGGCATTAGTAGTGGTTGATCACTTTAGTAAATATACACACTTTTTTGGCATATCACACCCCTACACAGTTGAGAGTGTTGCTAAGATATTCTTTGATCACATCTACAAGCTCCATGGCGCACCATCTCAGATTATTTCAGACCGGGATCCTATGTTCACTTGCACTCTGTGGTAAGGACTGATGAAACCGACAAGCGTCCACCTTGCCACAAGTTTGACCTGTCATCCACAATATGATGGCTAGATAGAGAGAGTGATAGAAAATTACTTGCGTTGCATGTGTTCTCACAAACCACACTCACGCTATAAATGGTTGCCACAAACGGAGTTTTGGTTCAATACTTCCCACCATACCAACATCAGAATGAGTCCATTCAAGGCTCTTTATGGATACGAAGTATGACATATCCCCATTCCCCAGCTTCCTACCACTATAGTAGTTGCTGTCAAGGATTTCTTTGTGCATAGAGCAGACTTACAAGACTTACTCAAGCAGAATTTGCATCTGGCACAACAACGAATGAAGCTAAATGCCGATAGAAAAGGGTTGAATGCCAATTCAAGCTAGGCAATGATGTCTACCTTAAGCTTCAACCCTACAGAAAGCATACTGTCCAGTTCAGAACAAGCATGAAACTCTCTCCATGGTTGTACGGCCCCTTTCAAATACTAGAGCGTATTAGGACATTGGCGTACTGCTTGGACCTGCCACCCTCGTCAAAGATACACCATGTCTTCCATGTATCCTCACTGAAAGAAAAACTCAAAAATAGAGAAGTGTCATCTTCAGATCTTCCCACCTATTTGTTGAAGGAAATTTCAATATTCAACCACTCAAGATATTGGATCACCGCACCACACCAGGAGACAAAGGTCCGACTACCCAACTCCTCATCCTCTGGTTGGGCTCTTCAGCCGAATAGGTGACATGGGAAGACTACCACTTCTTGAAGCATAATTATCCAAAGTTCCATCCTTGCGGACAAGGATTCCAAAATGGGGAGGGTATTGTAACAACCAGCTACCTAAATACTGAATGGGGCAAAAAGGGAATAAGATTACTAAGGAAGAAGGGAGAAATTCAACAGAAGCCGCCTGGACGCTAGCCGAGATTGAAGGAATATCAGTTGAAGAAGAGAAAAGTAAACGGTTGATATCCATCAGTTATTTCAGTTAAAGAGTCATGTTTAATTTTATAGAGTCATGCGCATTATCGGTTAGAGTTTTAGTTTCTTTTTAGTCTTGGGTTGTGGGTAATTCATGGGTAATTGGTAGTTGTTTTAATTAGTTTAAATAAGGGCGTCATTTCTTGTAAAGGATATGCTTGATGAGAAATATTGTCTTCTTCTCCAAAATTCTTCCATGTTCTTTCATCTCCTTCTCCTCAATTCAATTAGCCGGAATATCAATTCACGTGACATCCCAAAGGGTTTTACAATTGTTCACCTTAAACTTGTTGGAGTAGAGAAGTTACTAGGATTATATGAAACTCAAGTCAAGAGTTGAGTCCCTCCACCAATTCCAGTCGAGAACTCTAGATTTTTAAGACAACACAAAGTGAGCGGGCAGCGAAATCTGGATACGTAAGTAAAGCAAAATTATTAGGGTTTACCAAGACGGAGATGAGGTTGAGAAGGGGCGAACATAAGTCCCGATTTCTTGCTCCGACCGGTCACATATTTTCAGAACAAGCATAAAATGAACGAAGCAAGCAAACAGCTTTTCTAGAGAACGGTAAATATGTTTAATCTTTCAGTTCCTGTTAAGACACAAAAGAGTAAATTAGCGATATGGATCGGATATTTTCATCTGGATTGTCTCCACCATTTGACTCACATCAACCATATGCGGTTGAAATAGATTAGACACGGGCGGTTCAATTTCCGCCAACCGAAAGGCCGGAAAATTTCTATTGACGGTTGGCAAATTTGCCAGTCACAATCGAACCGAATTCCATCAATTTCATGCCAGTTTCAGGCGGTTTCGTGACAATTCCAACACAGTTTGTAATATGGTTAAAACCTCCGACTTACCTGACTTTTTTTTTTAGATTTTTTAAAATTTTTTCAATAATTTAATTTTTTTTTTAAAAATAATTTTTATAAGTTTGTAATATAATTCTGTACAAATTAAAATATATAAGTTTCATTTACTACCATTTACAATTTTTATATATTATAAACATATAAACCTCTATATAAATTACAAACATATAATATAAACTTATATATAAATTATAAACATATTAACGTATAAATATTTTATAAGTTGATAGTCATGATAATCTGTTTGGTGAAGAGCGGAGGATGGCGATGAACTGAATGCGGAGATGCTTGTGCTTTCATGATGTTACGGGAGACATATACCCGATCACCCTTAGCTATACTAGAGGATATTATGGAAGGGCATGGTATACAGTTTTTCGATCAAGGCCGCAATCACTTATTTCATTCCTACAAATTCATTGCCCACATGAGTGCTAGGCTCGCGCTTGTATTTTCTTTTGTTTTCTTTGTTTACTTGTAAATATTTATCATATATGAAATTTGGCTTATAAAAAAAACATATAAATATTTTAGATAAGTGTATTATAATTTATAAGTATAAGTTTATATAAAGAAAAAACAAAAAAAACAAAAATATTGCTGTTGAAATTGATGCTGTGATATATGAGGAAGCAAAACCCTTGGATCCGGTACATATCTGTAGGCATAAGGGGGTGAATCAAGTGGATGCTGGTTCCGTCACTATTCCTGCAGTTACCCCTGTTATGATGGACACGATTGTTCTTGAAGTAAGGTTGGAGGAGGCACTACTAGATGAGGAAGTTTGGGAGCTGCCGCGCCGTAGGCGCCGTAACCTGCCGGAGGAAAGCCCTGAAATTCGACCCCATCCGCCTCTGCCTGCTCACATCCAGCGTTTAAGGATAGACTGTGATTCCATCCATGTCTCAAACTTTCCTGCTATGTCTACTGAGGCTGATTTGTGTCGATTGTTTATGCCATTTGGGGAAATTAGGGATATTTTCATACCCCAAAACCTGTCTCAATCGGCCCGCAGATTTGGCTTTGTGTGCTTCGCCCTTGTTCTCGATGTTCTGGAACTCGGGAGACGTATGATTGGTTTGTGGAGTTCTTCTAAACTTATGATAAAAAGAGTCACACAACAATTCTCAGCACGACAACAAACTGAAGAGATAAGAGATATAGGCCGGAGTGAAACACCTCGAACAGGGGTTCTTGAAGCGATTGAAAGTAACAGTTCATCCCCAAAAATTCTGAAATTTGAAGTCGACCCTCTGGAGGCGAAGTGGTTAGACTTTTGTATCTTTGGAGTTCCTATGATGGGTATGGATGAATCTAAAATTTTATTAAACCAAGAGAAACATGGTTTGTGTGAAGGGAAAATTATTAGATTGGAAGGAGGTGAAATTATGATTTCCTATCCAACGAATGCTCTAACTTCTAAATTTGAGAATATGCTAGGTTTTTGGTTGCTCTATTGGTCTCATGGGTGCACGGTTGTGGAGGAAAGACATTCAAGATGGCTCTAGGGCGGTGTGGCTGCAGATTCGTGGGACTCCTCTGCATTGCTGGTACGTGGAGTTTTTTAAGTCACTCGCAACTGATTTTGTTTCCTTTGTCCGCCTGGATCATAATACGGAGGGGCGTCATACAATGCAATGTGCTCGTATGTTAGTCTGGACTAAACAATTAACCCCTATTGATGAAATGGTGAAGGTTGAATTGCCAACGGAATGGTTTTTGTTTTAGTGGTGAAAGAAAGACCGAACAGACGTGGTTGGGAAAAATGGCCTATAATTTCTCTTGTATGGAGAGAAAAGCAAGCTGATAGCCCTCTGCAGAGCCCTATTCTTAATGAATCTCTTAAACATGTTTTGGTGGATGAAGTGCCGCAAAGCCTTATTCTTATTACTGAATCTCTAAAGCATGATTCGGTGGATGTAGTGCTGATAGATTCACTGCCGGATCCTCTACTGTTGGTGACAAAACAGGATCATATCTTGCAGTCCTGTATGGAAGTTGAGTCCCTGGAAATGATGCCTACCCTTGAGATCATCATTGATATTAATGTTCCTAAGTAAAATGTTGAAATTATGAATGAAGGTATACTTGTAGTGTGCGGACCTGTGGGTACCTCAGGGAGTCACAAGGAGGGGTTGATAAATGAGGTACCGGCGAGGTCCAAGTCTTATTCCTATCCGAAGAGGAAATCTGTCCGGGTACGCAAACATATTGGTGCCTGTAGCCGTGCAAAAAGTTCGTATCCATATATGGTGTCTCCTATTGCTGCACTACCTCAGGAAAATAATTCATTGTCTCACACGGCCCATGTTGACAAGCTGCATAATATACCTGCTGATCAGCAGCCGAACAGGTTTGATGCTCAGCAACCGATCGGTTCTGCTACCCAACAACCGAACATGCCTGCTTTGCCAGAAAATAAAGTTGATGCAGTGGGGACTAGCAATTTGCAGCCGCTCTCCGCGGTTACCTTGGAGGCTGAGTTTATATGAACACTTAGCAAAATCATAGGCATACAATCTGCACACTCTGATGAAGTTATAATTTCAAAGCTGATTGAAATGGAAAAGCGCGATGTTGCGGAAGATCCATTAAAAGCAGTATCGACCGGGACCTCAAACTTCCTATGAAAATTATGTCCATCAACGTAAGAGGTCTAGGGGTCCCGGGCCATCCGGGGGAGGTGAAAAAACTAATAAAATTCAATACTAATGATTTTATTTGCTTGAAGGAGACAAAGAAGGAAACTGTAGACCGTTTTATGATTCAACAAATATGGGGACATTATGATTTTGACTGGGCTTTTAGTCCTTCTCATTAAAGGGATGGTGGCTAGATTTCGATTTGTTCGCTACACAATTTATTGATTTTAGAAGGTACATGGTTGGAGAATGTTGAGAAAATATTGATTATCAATGTTTATGCCAAAAGTGGAGACTCGATGGTGAAAAAGCTTTTATGGAAACAACTTTCTAGTTTATTTATGTTGTGCTAGCTCTATGGCGATATGTGTGGTCGGGGACTTTAATTCAATTTGTGCGCCGGAAGAGCGCATGAATTCTAATCCTAGCCCTACTCAGGATATGCTTGATTTTAATGATTTCATCATGCATAATGAGCTCATAGACCCTACATTGCAGCGTTTCTCTTACACTTGGCTGAACGGCAGGGCACTTGTGCAAGTCGCATTGACTGATTTCTCTTTTCGGAACGATGGGCATTATGTTGGCCGAATTTGATGGAAATTGCTCTTGATCGTACTATAGCATATCATCGTCCTATTATATTGCATGTTTCTGAAGATGACTGGGGGCCAAAATCTTTTATGACTCTGGATTGCTGGAATTCTCACCCTGATTTTCATTCTTTTGTTGCGAATACTTGGCTCTCGGGCCTTTCTGAAGGTACTTCATCCTTCATCTTGCATAGTCGACTAAAATATTTGCGACAGGAACTCAAATGGTGGCATCATGAGGTGTTTGGGCTGGTAAATAGAAATATTGATGATTTTCAGTCCAAATTAAATTGATTTGATTCTGAGGGCGAAAACTGCCCCCTTTTGATGGCGGAGATACAAGAACGAAAAACTATTTCATCAAAATTGAAGGTATCTTTGCCTCAAAAAGCATCTTCATTCTATCAAAAATCTTGATCAAGGTGGACTCGGGAAGGGGATGGAAATTCTAGGTACTTTCATGCTTGTATACAAAAGAGGCGGCACCGAAATAATATACAAGGACTTTTTTTGGATGGGATGTGGACGAATTTCATTCCTGCTGTCAAGTATGGAATCCGTTTTTATTTTGAAAAGCATTTTGAGGAGCCTGATTTTATGCGACCACGCCTTATGCTTAATTGTGATTATATCCTATCAGCTGATGATAATTCGTTGCTCACTTCTGATTTTTCGGAGGCAGAAATATTTGACACTCTATACTCTTGTTCGAGTAGAAAGAGCCCTTGCCCGAATGGAATAAATTTCTATTTCCTTCAGGCGCATTGGGAAACTGTTAAAAAGAGTATATTGATTTCCTTCGAGATTTTCACCATATTGGGAGATTCGTAAGGAGCTTGAATTCTACTTCTATCATATTGGCAGCAAAGGTATTCTCTCCTTCTGAACTCGGGCATTATCGACCTATATCTCTAGTTAGAAGTGCATACAAATTATTGTCAAAATTGCTCGCCAATAGGATGCGAAAAATAATGGATAAGCTTATATCTCCCCAACAACTTGCATTTATTAAAGGGAGACAGATCCAAGATGGGGTTTTACTTGCAAATGAGCTTCTACATATGCGAATAAATTGGGTAGCCCGGCAATTTTTTTAAAGGTGGATTTCGCCAAAGTCTTTGATTCGATAAATTGGGAATATCTTTTCTCAATGATGCGGACTATGGGATTTTGTGAAAAGTGGATTGGATGGATAAAGACTTGTGTAACCACCTATTTGGGTTCGATCATTGTCAAAGGTGCATCTACAGGTATATTTAATTTTGAGAGGGGATTACGTCAGGACAACCCATTATCCCCATTATTATTTGTGATTGCAACGGAAGGGCTAAATCTCCTCCTCAAGCAAGGTGCATCTCACGCAGGGCTCCGAGGTATTAGATGTGGTGATTTTATTTACATCCACTCACTTTATGCGGATGACACATTATTCTTTGGAGAGGGTGATGTTTCTAATGTGAAAATCATGAAGGAGGTCCTGCAATTATATGAATTAGTTTTGGGGCTACGCATCAACTTTCAAAAAAGTAGCATTCTATGTCTAAATATGCCTCCGGAACTATAGCAGGAAAGTGCTAATATTCTCCATTGTTTGACTTTATCGGTTCCATTTAATTATATTGGCCTTTCGGTGGGGTGTAATCCAGGGGCCCGCTCTACTTGGGCAGACCTAACTTTGTCCATGAAAAATAAGACTTCTTCGTGGGAGAATTATTATTTATCTTTCGGGGGCGAGTAACATTGATCAAGAGTGTTCTCACTAGTATGCCTGTCTATCACTTCTCTTTATACAAGGCGCCGCAATCTATCATCCAGGACATGATTGGCATATGTCGTACCTTCTTGTAGAAATCTCGATCTGACTCGGATCGATCCATACCGTGGATCAGTTGGTATGCTATGTGTCGTAGCAATGCGGATGGAGGTCCTGGCTTTTTACACCCTGGAGTCTTCAATATATCTTTGTTAGCCAAGCGGGGTTGGCGCTTGAAAAATGAAAATTCATCCCTTTGGCGCAATCTGATCACTATGAGATATTTTGGTAATCGTTTACCTTGTGCTGATTGAGATGATTTACATGATACGCGCTTGAGCTCTCGATGGTGGAGGGATTTAAAAAAAATATGCGAGGATGGATGGTTTGGTGATCGATTACATAGGGTGATGGGTGATGGGGCAAGAACCCGCTTTTGGGAGGATGATTCGCTTGGTACTGGGAAACTTTCTTGTAGAGATCGGCGCTTATATTGCAAAGCAGCCGACAAGGGAGTTTGGGTGTCGGATAAATGGAGAAATGAACATGGCCGTTGGCATATTTTATGGAGTTGGCGTAAGGCTCTAAGCCGAAGGGAGGTGACATTGTTGCACAACATCGAGCTCGAGCTTGACGTCTACTTCCCGACCGGCGGAAATGATGTATGGGTATGGACCGATTCGGGCAAGGGTAAGTACACGGCACACAACGGCTATAAGGCCGTTATTTCTGATCGTCCGGTGCTATTACCCATTGCACCATCTTTGGCGCCTATTTGGGGGATCAAGTCGCCGTTTAAAGTTTCGTCCTTCTGTTGGAAATTGTTGCAATTGAGGCTACCCACGTCGGATAACCTCTTGATCCGAGGTATTAACCTCTCGGCGCAAGAATGCCTTTGCTCATTTTGCATGACCGAACTTGAAGGCGTCCCACATCTCTTTTGTTCTTGTGACCATTCTTATGCTGTTTGGGCTACCATTTATAGATGGTTGGGATACGAGTATGTCGGGCATCATCAGCCCCTACCACATTTTCAGGCACACATGGGGATCACTCGCACCGTTCAGTGAATCATCTTTGGAAGTCCATTTGGCACTATACCGCGTGGACATTATGGAACGTGCGGAACGAGGTGAGATTCCAGAAAAAAAACCTTTTGTCATGGAGTCGGTCGTGGAACGAATCCAAGTTCAGACGTGATATTGGCACACAGTGTTTGAGAAGACGCCGACTTTGATCACTATAGCAGACTGGATTCGTCATCCGAGACTGTGTGTTAGCACTTTTTTCCCACCATGATTGCTCATGTTTATGTAGTGCTAGAAGATTAACCACATGCTTGGGTTAATCTTATACAAAGTTTATCTATATACTGTTTACAAAAATGAATAAAATCAAATCTATCTTATCAAAAAATATATATAAGTTAAAGGGGCAGCCCCTCTTGGATGGATTCAACTTAATGTAAAGGGGGTATCCTTTGGGGAGTGGGTAAGACTTCCATGGTTATGCTGTAACTTTCATTTTGCTTAAATGGTATAACTAGATAGCCAGTGATATAGAATGCGTGAAGATAGCTTTACTGCTATCATTGCGAAGGCAGCTTTGTATGTTGCTGTATTGTATGTACGCTGTTTTGGCTCTTCAGCCTAATGAAAATTTTTAACCTACCCAAAAAAAATTATATAAGTTGTTTGATAAGATTTAGGTCGTTTAGATATTTGTTTAATTATATTCGGAATTCTTCCTATTATTGCTCAACTAGAATCACTACCATGAGAACTTTGAATACTAATACCGCGTGCATGGCAATAATATTAAGATGGGCTATGTTAAAAAGATAAACTATTTTTATTTTAGGTTTAGGGTTCAAGGTTTAGGATTTAGGGACCCGTTCATTTGTTTTTAAAATACAATCGACGATTACGGTTCAAATGACTATTTTTTTCAATTTTTTTTATTTCTTGGCCGGTTTGCCAGTCGGTTAACCGTTAATTTTTCACGATTTTCCCCTAATTTTTTTAACCGTTGGTTTCATTTCTAGAAAATCTTGAACCAGAACACCCGCAACCCGGTTCCAGTCCAAAGTGAGACATTAGACAATTTTGAACATCTCTAATTGTTCGAAAATGATATAGCGCACGAGCACGCGCCAAAAAGCAGGCGCGTGTCAGCCATGAATTGGGTGAAATGACCAAAATACCCTCGTGTTGAATTCTGTGCCAGTATTTAACACGGGGTATTTTGATCATTTTACATCTTTCGTGCGTTCGTGTGTTGAATTCGTTCGTTCGCCATATCATTTCTGCTAATTGTTATGGGTGTATGATTCATCAATAATGACTTCTTTTCTTTGTTTGATTAAAGTTATTTCCCTTTTCTTTGTTTGATTAAAGTTATTTCCCGTTATCCAATGAGGGCCATTATTTCAGCTTTCACAAAGGGATTATTAGCAGAAAAGTGACAAATAGAGATTCCTTGTCATTCTCGAGATCCCACTTTTTGACTCACTTCCCTGCAAGGGCGTACACAGCCAGGGGCCCTAACCCTCCCTGTTTTTTGGCCATTTTTCTTTATTTTGACCTTGGTCTTGGTTAATAGAAAAATCTCCTTGTTCATTCTTGAATAGCGTCAAACATCAATAGCATCGAAATCTGTGTCTTCCCAAACCTTTCCCTTTCGGTAAATTGACACCTAACTCGCTTTCTTTAGGGTTTAGGATAACTAACCTTGTCGGAGATACGAAATTACTTTTCCTGTCCACATACGACTATTAATAAGAGTTTAGCACGAAGAATTGGTATGTGCTCCAGGGATATTTTTGAATAAGATATCATTCACTCGATGGATTCTCTTGATACTCCATAACCAGAGACGGAGCTTGCTGAGGAGCTGGAGCTGGAGGTGAAGCATGCTGAGGAGTCGGAGACGGAGGTGGAATGGTGGACAGAGGTTCGTGGCGCACGCCCAAAATCCAGTCTAGAACATGGGTGGAAATCTGAACATGTACTTCAAACGTCTGCGAGAAGAAACGATCTCATATCATATAACAAATTTGTCGGATTCATGGACCAAACCAGAAATGATACCATTTTTTTGGCAAATTTGGATATGTGAAGGATATTCACATTCCAAATAGATCTGGCCGAAGGTATATGTTTTTACGCTTCTCTCCTACAAAACAAACAGTACTACTTGAGAGGGTAGGATTAAGGGTCAGCAAAAAAACCGTCGATTTTTCGGTTAACCGAAAACCGACGGTTAACCGAACCGAATAACCGAAATTTTTCGGTTATTTGGTTATTCGGTTCGGTTATGGTTATGAAAAACCATAACCGAAATTTTTCGGTTCGGTTTTCGGTTATAACCGAAAAACCGAATTTTTAATTTTTTTTTTAATTTAGGTTTTTTATTATATTTTCACAAATTTTTAAATTGATTATAACTAAAATTATAGATGAAATATTGCCATTTTTTTATTAAATTTTATAAGT
>JAOWBN010248662.1:0-23544 GCA_028565015.1 Pinguicula moranensis | reverse complement strand
AAATATCTATAAATCTAAACCCTAAACCTCAAACCCTAAACCCTAAACCCTACTGACCCTAAACATAGACTTTTAAGGAAACAGTGTCACGAATGGTGTAAAACTTGATGTCAATAAAACCGTCCCCATATATATATATATTTAATTACAAAATTACCATAATGTGAAAAAGTATTATTATCTATAAAATTACCCTAAAAACTATTATTATTATTTATGAAATTACCCTTAGACTATGAGTTATCGAGAACAATTATAATTGTATTGTAATTATTCTTAAGAAAACTTTTTAATTATATATTTTTTAATTTTATTATGGCATTCACACCTGGAGCAGTCTTTCTGGATCACCCATGGAAAATCCAAGAGTTTTGGGTCTCCCTTTGGCCCTTAACCAACCCCAACTAGATACGTGGGATCAACTTACATCATTTAACCCATTAAGTTTTATCTCGGCTGGCTACTATCCCACCGAAAACTAGAATTTATGGACCCTTAGCCTAGACCTTTTTAAAGGGAAAAATAATGGTGATTTAATAGAATAGTACGAATTGTAATTTTAGTACCCAAAAAAAGGGCTTCTATTTGTATCTCCTCATCTCATAATTTTCAAATGTTATTGCATTTTTTTATTATCCAAAAGCAAATTTTGATATATCTTAGTTCTTACCTACCAGAGCAGGTAAAATTCATTTTATTTAATAAAATAGTTTAATAGAATAAATTGATCAACAAAAACCGAATTGTAAGATTGTTAGATGCATTAGTCTAAAGCTATAAAAAAATACTTTTAAGCGTTAAAAATGATCAAATATATAATTTAAATAATTATAAACGTTAGCAAAAAATAATAATAAAATAAAATAAAATAAACACCAAACAAGAAATCTTATGAACCTTCAACATAAACTTTAGAACCAGAAATTTACGTTTAATAGTTGTACTTGATTTTCATTGTATTCATATTATTATTATTATTATCCAATATTATTTTATTGTTTTATTTTTAATTTTATCTCACTAATATTTTTCTAGATGTTTTAATTGTTAGCATTATTATTGATTAGATTAGTATTTATCTATTGTTTCAGGTTGAATAGCAAAATTTGCACAATTTCATAAAAGTTATTTGGGAAAAATTATTTGATTCTACTTCTAAACTCTAAGGAAGCAATTCTTGATAAAAGTGACGTAATTGTCAAAAGTGTAAGGAACGCTTAAAATGCTCCTCTATTTTATTGAATGCAAATATTATGTGCTACAAAAATGAAAATGACTCCAGATGAAGAAAGTATGATACTGTATAAAACGTGAAAGAAGATTCAGTAGTAAATGGTATGATTTTCAATGATGAATATGTTGTGTTGTATATGAATTTATTACAAGTATGCATGGTAATAGGATAATTCCAATGATAATTACAAATCCTTTCCATGTTTATCTAACTCAATCTACTCATTGAATATCTCACTAACATCCTCCCGCAAGCGAAGTGGGAATAGGACCACTATAAGTTTGTCACGAAGAAATCAGAACCGGGTAGTGCCAAGACTTTTAGTAACTATGTCAGCAAGTTGATCATGAGTGCTGAGATGCTGAATAACAATATCTTTCTTGAGCACATTTTCACAAATAAAGTGATAGTTCACCTCAATATGTTTAATCCCAGCATGAAACACAAGGTTAGATGCCGAGATAGATAGGTAGTTCTAGACACGGGATCTTAGCACTTATATCTTGAATATTGAGAGTTATACCTTAGAAATATGCACTTAGAACTACGGAAAATGAGTTTATATGAGTTGTACGAACGTAGCAAATGATAACATGCACAACCAAACGTGCGAAGTTGAGTATAACTAGGTCTGGAACAAAATTGCTTCTCATAAGGACTACAATGATGAAGAAGTGGGGTAGGTAGGCGATTAATAATCAAGACAACTATAGAACAAGCCTCAAACCAATAAGATGTAGGTAAAAAAGATTTAGTGAGAAGGGTGAGATCTATTTCAACAATATGTCGATATTTTCTTTCTTCAAGTCCATTTTGTTAAGGGGTATGGGGACAAGAAATCCTATGAAAAATCCCACATTTATCAAATAATCCTTAAATTGATTAGAACAAAATTCCCCGCCCCCAGTTTGAAACATTTTGATAGCTTGAGAAAATTGATTTTCGAAAAGCGCTAGAAATGTAAGAAATAGTGTAAATACATCAGATTTATATTTAAGTGGATATAACAAGGTAAATTGATTAAATTCATCGACAAAAATAACATAATACCGAAGACCTTTATTCGAAACTATCGAAGTTGACCAAACATCTGAATGTATAAGTTCTAAAGGACGAACAATAACACGACTCGATGACTCAAACAACAATTGGTTACTTTAAGGAGGGTTGAGTACCAACACACCCAGCCAAAGCATGCTTAATTTGTTGAGAGCTTGTACCAATCCAAATCGGGTACATCCCACCTTCACTGGATCCCTCCAGCAGCGTCTTCCCTGTCTTGTTGTCCTTGATGAGATAATCATGGTCAGTGAGAAAAAAATAGCATTTATTATCAACACAAAATTGGTAGCAGACAGTAAATTAGCTAAAGCATTTGGACAGTGAAGCACACGAGATAGCTGGAGTGAACAAACAAGTGATTTAACAGTTAGAGAGCCAATGTTATAATATCCAAACCTGTACCATTACCTACGGACACCGAATCAAATCAAGAATAGGGTTGTTCTTGTACAAGAGGAGCAAAATCGTTAGATATATGTTGATTGGCTCCACTATTGACAAACCACATGCTATCGTCAATATTCAGATTGACTCGTGCAACCATAGAAGCTAGACGGGCTGGAGGATGGTGGCCTTGATAGGAAAAATTCATCCGTTGATAATAGTCTAGAGCCGTATGATAGTAGCGATCACAAATCTGACATCTTACGGCATTAGGGGGCATGTCAGTTTAGGTCTGAGAGTTACTAGACTACTGCCCAAAGAAATTCTGCGGCCTAGAATATAGTGGCCCAACAACCTGCTGTCCACCAACTAGTTGTCCAACAGGAAACTACCCCGAATAAATTGAGTTTGTAGAGTGTGTCTCAACAGGCGACGCCCCACTCACAAACTGCCTGCTGCATCCTCTTCCCGATTTCTGTTGGTGATAGGTTGCTCCATCGCGCGACCTAATGTACTTGTTCTGCATCTCGTGAGGCCGTCGTCTGTGACTGTAGAAGGCAACGGGTTTAGTCACCGGAGGGGGCAATTCTTCCGCATTGGACAGTAAAGATCTCTCAAGTTTCTCCAATTCCATGCATGTCTCGTCTCTAAGCAAGTTCACATTGGCAATGAAAAGATCGCATTGTGGATGCAACCCCCTTGCAATATACGAAAACAAATCATCGTCTGAAACTTCAGAACCAATTGCTTCGAATTTGGCAACAATTACCTTGGCTATATCAAGGTAATCAATGCACGACTGCGACCCTTATGAGAGTGTCTAAAGGCGACGACGGAGATCAAACTTCTCCGTTTTATTTAGGTCACCATACTTGTTGGTCAGAAATTGCCAGACGGCTACGGATGAGTGGAGATGAAAGACCAGCTGGAGCACACGATATCAGCGTCAAATTGATCCAGCTGAGGCAATATTGGTCCTCCTTATGCCATATGGCATACTCAGGATTTGGTTTTGGTGGAGTTTCTTGGACAGATGCAACACCGCCGATGAGAAATTTATGCAGGTGCTTTCTTCATTCCATCAACCAAGGACATCAGGTCATTGCTTCTCAAAATTGGCACAATTTGGGATACCCAGATAAGGTAGTTTGAGCCATCACATTTGGTGATAATCACTGGAGGCAGACTAGAAGAATTGAAAGTTGTCATTGCCACAAGCAATCACTGAAGCAGACTTTGCAGAAGAAGTGTGCAGCATAAGAAGGAAGTAGAACGTCTGAGTTTTGTGCATGGATGAATCAAAATGTTCGAGACACAAGGACAATTCGATGTCACAAATAGACAATTTAACTCGTCTACGCCAATTCACATAGCAATTCAGGTGAAGCAGAATACTAGAATTAGATTGGAGACGTAAACCTAACAGCTCTGATACCATGAAGAAAGTATGAAACTGTATAAAACGTGAGAGAAGATTCAAGAAAATTGTATGATTTTCAATGATTAATACCTTGTGTTGTACATTAATTTATAGAGTACAAGTATACTTGGTAATAGGATAATTCAAATAATAATTACAAATCCTTTCAATTTTTATCTAACCTAATCTACTCCCTTGATTTGCTCATTGAAATCTCACTAACACTGGAATTGTCTATTTATAGATGTCGGAAAAGTATCCAACTACGGCAACCAAAATTGGAAGAAAAGTCAACAAAAACACAACGAGGAGGAGGACATGGTTGAGCTACGTGTCGACCTTGTGGATATAAGGCGCATTTCTCCTTATAAAATTGTGTCAACTCTGTCGTTAAATATGTAGATCATGAAATGTCCATATTGACACTTTTTGGGTGTGCAACGAGCAATGAAAAAAACAGACAAAACTTTGTTGCCTTGGCCTAGTTTGAGCTTCAACTCTGCTGTCTTGTGCCAGATGCATCAAATTTCAACTTACCCTGCAAGCTGGAGCATCACAGAGGGCCAACTTGTAATTCAAGCAAGCAAAAGGAACATCAGCCAAAGATTTAGTAAAGATATCAGCCACTTCATTAAAGGAGGAGGTAACATGAAGAGGGAAAAGAAAGTCAGCCTTGTATTGAGCACGAACGACATGGCAAACGATCTCAATAAGCTTAGCGCGTTGACGAAAGATCAGGTTAGCAGTCAAGTGTAATGCAACACGATTATCACATTAGAGAGGCACATTGAGCTGCACAGGAATCTAAAAATCCGTAAAGATGTTGCTAATCCAAAGAAGCTCACAAACCGTGACAACTAAAACTTCGGTACTTAGCTTCAGCAAAAGATCGAGGGATAATAGTTTGCTTCTTAAACTTCCAAGAGATGAAAAAATTGCCTAGAAAGATACAAATCGGTTATGGAATAGTGAGTATCAGGATATTTGCACCAGTCAGCATCAGCAAAGGCAGTCAGATGAAAACTATTGTTGGGTGGGTAGAAAAGACCTTGTGAGGGACAACCCTTGATGAATTTGATGATATGAAGTACAACTTGCCAATGAGTAGAGCGAGGATGAAATATAAACTGACTGACTTGCTGCAAAACATAATAGATGTCCGGCCAAGTAAAGCCAAGATAAAGTAATCTGCCAACCAATCAGCAATAAGGTTCAGCGTCAGGGAGGAGTTCACCTTCTTCAACTGAAAGAGTGAGCCCAAGTGAAGGTGTAGGAACAGATTTGGACTCCAAAACCCTAGTATCAGTAATAATGTCCAGTTCATATTTTCGCTGATTAACAAACAAACCGAGAGACCTAACGAAAAAAAATCTTGAGAGGAGAGCGTAGTAACTCCAAACCAAGGTAATACTTGGCTGCCTCAAGGTCTTTTATGGTAATGGCTTTATCCAAAGACTAGAGAATCTCAGCCAGCTCAACATCATTGTCCCAAGTGAGTAGCACATCATCAACATAAAACAATAGTGCAAGAAGTGAAGTAGAAGAGCGTCGGATAAACAAGCAATTATCAAAGGCAGACTGCATAAAATCCTGATCTAAGAGATGAGTAGTGATCTCTCTATTTAATTGTGTTGAGGCAAGTTTAAGGCCATAAAGAGAGCACTCCAGGCGACAAACTTAGCCTGGTTTGGCTTTGGTATAACCCGGAGGTGGATCCATGTACACCTACTCATCCAAAGTATCATGCAAAAATGTGATATTGATCTCTAACTGAGAAAGAGACCGATTCTGTGCAACTGCCAGGGCCAAGAAGATGCGAACAACCACCACCTTAGCAACGGGGAAAACTATCGAAGAAATCGATCCTCTCAACCTAGTTGTACCCTTTGGCAACTAAACAGGCTTTGTACAATGCCACACTGCCATCATAATGCAATTTCAACTTGTATACCCACTTGAATCCTATGGAATGTTTACCAGCAGGGAGAGCACTAACTGTCCAAGTGTAGTTTGTCTCTGGAGCATCAAGATCCTGTTGCATAGCATAAATACAGGGTTCTTTAGTTCTAGTTTGAGTGTAAGTAGTGGGTTTAGGCTCTTCAGACAAGGTAAAAAGAAGTGAAATGAGGAAAAGTATGTGGAAAATGTGAAGTATGAACTGGGAGAAGATGATTATGTGAGCCGGGAATGATAAACAAAATCATGAAGAAAAGTAGGAAGTTGAGGAATGCAAGTGTTGCGCCTGACGACCTCAGAGAGGAGGATGGAACAACCTCCGTAGTGGAATCTAAAACAGGTTCAACTTCACACTCAGAGTGATCAAGTTTTGATAAAGACTCGGTGAAGTGAGATGGGATTGGCCTAGAGATAATAGTTGTAGGTATGGATTAGTAGGAGTACTAGTTTGAGCAAAAAGATTCACCAAAGGAGCAGGTGAAGATGAAGTATCAGGTGAAGTGAGAGTTGGAGAAAAGGAAAATTTATCCTCGTAAAAGATCACATCCCTAACTTATCCAGAACATATTAAACACATGATAGGCCTTTTGCGAAGATGCATACCCCACCATAATGCATTTGAAAGAGCTAGAAGCTAATTTGTCTTTGTGGGGATCGGTGTTGGAAACATAACAAAGGCATTCAAACGCTCGAAAGTAATCATAAGAAAGACTAAGCAGTGAGGATTTCAAAGTGGCATTTCCTCAAAACAAAGTGTTTGAATGCCTTTGTTAGGGTTTAGGGTTTAGGCAATGTCTGGTCGTGTACAACATCAAGTACATAAGACTCTCTATCATTCTATTATATTCTATTTGAGCAAATACTCTCTTCTTTATTCTTCGACAGATGTTGACTTATGTCAATTAAAGTTCTAGAAGAACTAGAATCATCTTTATTGAATTTGTTAAGAATCTCATTCACATAATGTGACTGGCTCAATGTGATACCATTTGGCGATCATATAATTTTAATCCCTAAAATTACATCCTGTAAACCCATATCTTTCATATAAATGTTTAGTTCATCATGCCTTTTGTAGATTTACCATTCGATCATTGTTGCCGACAATTAGTATGTCATCTACATACAAACATAAGATTATATATCATTGATTTGTAATTTTCACGTAGACACACTTGTCACAATCATTGATTTTGTACCCATTGGTCATCATGACGTGGTCAAATTTTTCAAGCCACTGTTTGGGTGTTTGCTTAATCCGTACAAAGACTTTACCAATTTACAGACTTTCTTTCCTTGTCAAGGAAGCGACATAGCCCTTGGGTTGTTCCATGTAGATTTCTTCGTCAAGATCTCCAATAAGAAAAGTAGTCTTTACGTCCATTTAATGGACTTCATGATTGCGCAATGCGACAATTGCCAAAGTCAATCTTATGGAATTTATTTTTGACACGGGAGAATAAGTATCAAAGTAATCATAACCTTCTTATAGCTTGTATCCTTTGATTACAAGTTTGGCCTTGTACTTATCAATTGTTCCAATTGGTTTCATTTTCCGTTTGAAAACCCACTTGGACCCTAATAGTTTACATCTGGGAGGAAGGTCCACCAGTTCCCAAATATGATTATACAGTATAGAATCGATTTCACTCTTTATGGTTTCTTTCCATAAAGGCCCTCCGTAGAACTTACAACTTTCTTGTAAGTTCGGAGTTCACCCTCAATCATGTAGGTCAAAAAATATGTTCCAAAAGATGTTTTTGTCTTTGCCCTTTTACTACGTATGGGCTCTTCCTAAACTTCTTCATGTTCTTCTTGATCTTCATCACATCCAAGCCTCATTTCGTAGAACTTGGTTCATATTCCCTGGATTTGTATGGAAGGCATGTTCAAAGAACAAAGCATTCCTTGGTTCCATTATTGTATTCTGGTAAATATTAGGGTTTTGGATTCATACACAAAAAATCGATATGCACTGTTGTGATGTGCGTACCCAATGAAAATACAATCAATTATTTTTGGACCTATTTTAATTTTCTTGGTTAAAGGTGCAGCCACCTTAGTGAGACACTCCCGCACATTTAAGTATTTGTAGGAAGGTATCTTACTTTTTCACAATTTATAGGACGTCTTTTTTACTTTCTTTCGGGATACCTTATTTAAAAGATAATTAGCCGATAATATGACTTCCCCCTACATGTTTTGTTTCAAACCAGAACAGATTAATATTGCATTCATCATTTCTTTTAAAGTTCTATTTTTTTGTTTTGCCATCCCATTAGATTGTGAAGAATATGGGGCGGTGAACTCATGAATAATACCATGTTGAGCACAAAGTGCACCAAATGGTTCTACATATTTACTACCATGGTCGCTTCTACCCATCTTAATTTTCTTATTAAGTTGGTTTTGTACATCTTTATTATAGAGAATAAATTTATCTATAAGTTCGTTCATCTTTACTTTTCATCAAATATACATAATTGTATTTTGTGTTGTTATCGATGAAAGTAATAAAATATTTAATCCCACCTCTTGTTTGAATAAACTTTAAATCGCATACATCAGTGTGAATTAATTCACAAGATTCAGTTTTTTCTTTCAACTGATTGGAACGATGACCTTGTCAAATTTGCCTCAACACAAGTTTTGCACTTGTTTGGAGTCTATATGAAACTTGGGTATATAATTTAAGTTAATTAATCTATGTATTGTATCATAATTAACATGTGCTAATCTACCATGTCATAGATTATAAGACTCAATGATGTAAATAGAAGAAGTATAAGCATTCTCATTAATTTTATTCGCTAGCTTAATAGACATTACAAACATCTTCCATAAAATATCATCACTAATATAACCATTTCCAACAAAGACACCTTGTTTTGATAAAATAATTTTGTGCGACTCAAACACCATCTTGAATCCATGTGGACTCAGTATTGTTCCAAAAATTTGATTCCTCCTCAGGTCAGGTACATACAACACATTTTGCAGTTTGACTTCTTTTCCTGAAGTCATCTTCAGACAAACAATTCCAAGTCCTTCGATCTTAACGGTAGTCCGATTCCCCATGTAAACTTTCTCCCCAACATTCATGGTTCCCTCAGAAAAAAGTAGACTTATTACCATAAACATGTCTTGTGGCTCAAGTGTCTGGATACCACGATTTTGGATTGATATCCACCAAATTAACTTCAGAGACCATGACACGGAGTTATATGTTAGATACATCTCTCATGATGGTATCCACAACGTTAGCCTCATTCTTCCCTTTGCCTTTCTTTTTAGGCAACCTGCAGTCAGATGATTTGTGCCCTGTCTTGTTACAGTTGTAACATTTCCCAAGAAATTTTTGTTTCTTACTCACTCCTCCTTTAGGTCCTAACCTTGAACCATGCACAAGGTTCTTGTTCTTCCCTCTTTCATGTTTTACCACATTTGCTTTAACAACATTTATGTCGACAGCATCAGAAGTCTTTTTGTTGAATCCCTTGTTATTTTCTTTAATGCAAAGTGTAAGGATTAGATCTTCCAATGACATTTCCTTCCTTTTGAGCTTCAAATAATTTTTAAATTTCATCCATGAAGGGGGTAACTTCTCAGTAATTGCAGCTACTTGGAAGGATTCACTAAGGATCATTTCCTCTGCCAACATTTCATGAATAATTTACAGAAGTTCTTGGACTTGACTCACAACAGTTTATGTGTCCACCATCTTGAAATTCAAGAATTGAGCAGCCAAAAACTTCTTGGCACCAGCATCTTAAGTTTTGTACTTGTGGTATAAAGCATTCCATAGTTCCTTTTTTTTATAAGCCAAATTCATTAATGAGAAAAGTACAGTATTATTTTACATGTACAAAAAGAGAATGAAATAAAAACTGGAAAGAGAAAAGGAAAAGGAAAAGGAAAAGGACAAAATCTATCACTAAGGCTTGCACATGCACTCGCGAAGGCTAAAGATCTATGTGGATTGGATCTGTAATCTTAGTCTTCTCCTCATACTTTCTATCAGGTATAGCTAAGGGTGATTTGGTACACGGCTCACCTTGCGTCATAGAAGATCACAAAGCATCTAAGCATTTAGATCATCGCCGTCATCCACTCTTCACCGAATCAGAATGTCCTGACTGTTACATTATCAATTTCCCTTTTTGTTGAGATATTGGTACAGCTCGATTCTGTTCGATGAGCTATCCCTGTAATAAACTGATAGGTCATAATCCGATCATATTCAAATTTCAAATCCAGCCATATAGATTCGTAACTTTTGCAAATGCATGGCTTGAAGGTGCTTGTCCTATTCATGTTCACGTGATATCAAGGCCTTGTCCACCACCTTCAGCTTGGTGGATCCTATGTTTCTTCCATGAATGAAGTCTGGCATCTAGTCCATGTTATCTCTGCCAGTCTATAGAAAGTGGCTTGTCATTGTATCTTGAGTCTCCTGAAAGGCTGAACTTTTATTTCTCCATTTTGGCATGTGAGAGCACCTTTTTGTAGCTGATAGATGCTCGAGGATATAGTTATTCTCCATATTGTATTTGATTTCCAGAAGAAAAAAAAATTGTTCAGAGCTTGTATTGCTCAGATCTTGAGTTGCTGATTTGTTTGCTCTGATCTTGGTCAGTAACCTACATCATCTCTTACTGATGGAGCTGTCTATTTGTCTTCCTATATTTGATCACTGGGAATTTCTCTGAAGAGATGAATATTTTATACAACCAATTGGCTGCATCATCCAATCTGTCAATGTATAATCAAAGGAGCTTTTTTCCCTTGCTTTGATCCACATCCATGCGGATCTCTTGATGTACTCGAAAATCAATGTTGGATTAACTTGTATGGCCCAAAAATGACTGTTATTTCTTGCTAGCCAAATCTGCCAGACTGCAGCGCACCATATAGTTTTCCATGCTTGAATGTTTGTCTCGGGGGACATAATGAGGAGAATGTTACAAGTGAAGGTAACTGATCCATTAATGTATCCGTGAGTTGCAGCTGGATCCATGATGCAAGCCCTTTCCATACCTGTACCGTATAGAAGCAAGTAGAAAATAAGTGCAGTCTAGTTTCCAAATAAGTAAGGCGGAAAGTGTAATGACGTGATTGATCTTCTGATATCAAGCCTCTTCTCAGCATTGCACCTTGTGTAGGTATTGAATCCTGCAACAGTTTCCTTACAAAGATTTGTATTTTGTGGAGTGCAAGTGTATTCCATGTGGAAGTAAGTAAGGATATTTCCTGGACGTTGTATGGAGAAGACTGTGCGGATGCCAAGTAGTAGTAAGCCATTCTAACAGTGTATCTGCCATCTGAATTGCCCTTGAATGTGTATCTGTCAGGCTCTTCAGAAGTTGATGGACAGTCCTGCAAGTAAGAAAGAAGGTTATACAGTTCAATATTTTCAGAGGCTCGTATAGTTTTGCGCCAGCTCCACTGCCAATTCCATGATCCATTTTGGAATTGCCCCATTTCTGATATGCTTGTTGTTGGTGTTGAGGTGATTCTATATAGTCTGGGGAACTGAATGGCTAGAGGACAGTTGTGACACCACGGGTCTAGCAAAAATCTAAACCTGTTGCCATTTCCTACCTATAAAGAAATTTGCTCCCTGAACCAGTCTGAGTTAGCAAGCTCTGTAATGTCAATCCAGTGATCCACCATCAAGATGCATATGTTAAAGATCTCCTCTGAGCAATATTTGCACCTGCAGAGTACTGGCTTGTTGGTAGTGCATAGTAGTCCCCAATGTGCAGTTGTCCATTATGGTGATACTTTGAGTGTAAAAATTTTGAAATAAGGCTATCCTCTCCATTCAGTAACCTTGCTCCCCACTTTCCTAGCATTGCTAGATTAAAGAAACCTAGGTGTCTAGCTCCTAATCCCCCTGCTGATCTAGGTAAACAATTTTTTTTCCACGATGTCCAACACATAGTTCTCTTATTTGGTTTTTTATTCCAGAAGAAGTTCCTTTGAGTTGCTGTCAGCTCTTTGATAATCCGCTTGGGGGCTTTGTAAAAAGCAAAGAAATGAGAGGGTAGAGCAGCCAAGACTGAGTTTAGGAGTGTTAGTCTTCCACCCGAGGACAGGAAATTGTGTTCCCACAAACTGAGAGAATGCTGGAATTTTTTAACTATTGGAGACCAGGTTGTGGAACGTGTCTGATTGGCCCCAATAGGTAAACCTAGGTACTTGCATGGTAGTTAATTAGTTCTACATCCCAAATAAGCTGCCATGTCTTCTATAAGTTCTTCTTGCATTCCCAACCCAATGAGACTGCTTTTGAGGAAATTTATGTTGAGGCCCGAAGTGAGTTCAAAATTGATCAAGATGGCTTTGATTGCTCGAATGTTATCCCAGCTTGGCTCTCCGAATATTAAGGTATCATCAGCGAATTGTAGATGGCTGAGTGGTAGTTTTTCCCTGCCAATCAGAAGAGGTTTAAAGAGGTGCATCTCCATGGCTTTGTTGATCATTCTTGAAAGGCCTTCGGCTGCAATAATGAATAGAGAGGGAGATAAAGGGTCTCCTTGGCACACCCCTCTTTTGGGGAAGAACTCTCTTGAAGGGCTACCATTGATGAGAATAGATGAAGAGGCCGAGTATAGAATTTCCGGCACCCACCAAATCCAACATGGAGGGAAGTTCATTTGCATCATCATCTTTGTTAGGTATTTCCAGTTAACCGTATCAAACACTTTCTCAAAATCCACCTTAAATAAGATTGCTTGTTTCCTCAGCTTTTTGATCTCATTAATAGCCTCATTGGCTATCAACACACCATCTAATAATTTCCTGTTTTTTATGAACCCCATCTGTTGAGGAGATATAACTTCTTGGAGGATGTTTCGAGTTCGCTGAGCTAGCACTTTGGAGAGTAACTTTGGCAGGATACCAATGAGGGTAATGGGTCTAAAATCTTGTACTCTGAGTGGACTATCAGTTTTGGCTAAGAGGAAGATGTGCGCAACATTTGTACCCTTGGCCAATTTGCAATTTCTGTAGAATTCCTGGAAGTAGAGGTGTATGTCAAGTGAGGAATGTAGGAAGAAAGTGTCTCAAGAATTTGAAATTCACTCTGTCAGGTCCAGGACTTTTGCCACTACCACAACTCTTGATTGCTAGTAGAATCTCCTGCTTGTTGAAAGGGGCTGCCAGAACAGTTTTACTCCAATCTGATAATCTGCCAACTTGCATATTTCTGACAGAAGACCTTTCCCAGGATTGTTCTGTGAATCTCTCTTGAAAGTGGCACCTAAAGCATTCTTGTATCTGCACAGGTTCCTCTAGGTATCTGCCCTTATCCCATATTCCTTGTATGGTGTTTTTTCTTCTGTTTTTTATAATCCATGCATGAAAATAAGCTGAATTAGCATCTCCTTCTTGCAGCCATTGGATTCTAGATTTCTGAGATGCTGTACAATCCATTTTTCTTGTTATTGCATCTAACTTATCACTGAGTAAAGCTATTTCTTGTATCAGTGCTTCTGAACAATTGTTTTCAGCTTGAACTTCCAAGTCAGATAACTGAAGCCTTAGATTTTGCCTTACCGCTGATAAATTTCTAGGAGCTGAAAGGTTCCATGCCTTCACTGCTTCTCTGATTGCCTTGAGTTTCATATGAATTCTGAAGCTGGCGTACCCATAGATTTTTGTAGAAGTATATGCATAAATGATCAATGAATTGAAATCTTTTATGCCTAGCCACTCATCTAACATTCTGAGAGGCTTAGGACCCCAATTGATGAGCTTGCTAGATAAGGAAATAGGGCAGTGATCAGAGTCTATTTTATCTAATCTAGT
Source organism: Pinguicula moranensis (assembly GCA_028565015.1). Lineage (NCBI taxonomy): Eukaryota > Viridiplantae > Streptophyta > Magnoliopsida > Lamiales > Lentibulariaceae > Pinguicula > Pinguicula moranensis. Next base: position 9,676 of record JAOWBN010248662.1, on the reverse strand, counting down.
TTGTATCCAGTCCTGATGCTGTGCCATCCATTGATCATTTATAAGAAATTTGTCCAACCTACTCATGGATTTCATTGATTTTAGATGCCATGTAAATCTCCTCCTCTCCATCCCTAGATCTACCAATCCAAGATCATTCACCAGGTCTCTGAATGCTCCTTTTTCATGGTTATTAATCTTGTTGTTTCTCCCTTTCTCTCGGTGGAAGATAGAACTGCATTAAAATCTCCCATTAAGCACCACCTTTCTGTCTCATGACTGGCATATGACCTTCGGATAGAATCCCACTGAGATAGTTTAGAAGTTAAATCAGTTGCGCCATAGATATTTAGAATGTTGGAAGAGATGTTATCTGCATTCCAGTGTCCAGCTACCCCTATGAAATCTTCACCAGAAATGAAGGAGCTTTTACAGAAGCAGGTCCTATCCCATATACATAATAAGCCACCCGATTGTCCATTAGATCCTTGGAAGTACCAATCATAATTTAGGTCATACCACAAGTATGTTATTAACGCTTCCTATATGTAGGAGAGTTTGGTTTCTTGAATACTGAGGAAGGTTGGCTTCTCATGTAATAAGAATTCTTGAAGTCTTCTTCTTCTACCTTGGGCACTAAGGCCTCTCACATTATAAGTGATGAGCTTCATTTATATGTTTGTTGCTCTGTGAGGTCATTACCAACAACATTGTCCAGGGAATACTCGGAATGGTGGTTGGCCTCCTTGTGATCAATATTCAAACATATTAATACCTCTCTGATTTCTTGAGTATTCAGAGGATATTCCGGCCCAATTTTCTGCCTGAATGCCATTATTTGATCAATTTCCTGTGTCGGCTGATGAGGTTGCACCACTAAAGCAGAAGGAGTCTAAATCTCTGCAGCCTGAAGAGAAGGAGGAGAGGTTCCAGGCTATTTGTTTAGTAGATTTAACCAGTTTTCTACGACCTTTATGCTCTTGTCCCTGTCTTGATCTAGATCTTTTCTTGTTTGACTCTTGGTTTTTGGCCCCTTACCTTTAGGTTTGGAAACCAGCAATCTCTTTGGTGTCAAAGGAACTGGGAGGGAGTTAGTTATGTCTAATGGAGGGAAATCTTGTGTGGAGAGTGGAGGTATTGGGAGGGGGACTTGTGTGGATGGTTGAGTAGGTTGAGTAGGCTGAGTTGGTGAGGGGGGGTCAGAGGGATGTATGACTGATGGGAGGGAGTTGGAGAGTAAAGGTGACAAGTATGGGGGAGGGACATGAGCAGGTTCTCTGAATGGATGAGTATGGTGTTCATATGAGGGGGTGAGGAGTGGAGGACAGATCCTACCTGACTGGAAGTAGAAGGGGTTGGGTTTAGTCCACCATGCTAACTTTCTAGGAGGAGGTAAGTGTATCCTTTCCTTGCTGGTCTGTGGTGGAACATCTGTTTCTGTGGGAGAATCAAGATCGTTCAGGAAGTGAATTGTAGTCATAGGGGTGCATATACCCGAGGATGAATATTTTGAACTGTCACTACAACTCACTGACTCACTGGAGCTTTCCAGATCTTGCTCTTGATTGAAAGACCATGGAGATACAGGACTAGGGTCAACCACTTCTAGGATATGAAGGATGAGCTGAGTATCACCAATATAGACAGGAAGCTTATCCGGAATCAGACAGCTAACATCTATTTGTACCAGAATTATAGCAGCCTCTAGATAGGATTTATCAGCCGTACAATCATCCATTTTAATCATATGGCCAAGTTTATTGCCAATGGCAGTGAGATTTTCAATAGACCACAATGGAAGAGGCAAGCCAAATACACGAAACCAACCTAACCATGTTAAGGAATCAGCCATTTTACCTGCAGTACTCCAAGGTTCAAGATCAGCTAACCAAGTCATAAGCCAAGTCTTGTCATGTTGCATCAGAGTTTCAAGTTCCTTTGGGGTGTCCTCCCAGATTATTATCCTGCCATTGCCAAGGGGGCTTATTCTGATAGACAGATACCATGCTTTCCTCATAGCCAATTGAAGAGGGTGCAATTCTCCTGGTTTCCTTAGGACCCCTACGAAGCTCCTGTTAAGCCAAGGACAAGGGTTTTCCTTGGAAGGCAACTGAAGGATTGTCACCTTATTTTGACTTGTAGATGCGCCCGGATCGAAACCTATACCCATAGGAGCCGCAGGGATAGGTTGAAGCTTAGTTAAGGACAATTGTTTTGGAGCTGCTTTCACAGGTGTAGGTATGTATTCAATAGACTTCCTCTTAGAGTTACCAGCTAGATTCTTGGAGTACCTGGCCACATTAGCATGAATCCGATACGAGCCGATCCAAACATGATTTAACTGGAACACCCGAAGTTCAATATCAGCTACATCATCTTTGAACCGTAGAAATCCAAAATACTGACCAAATCTATCTAGCTTTCTGGCTATAGTGAGCTTCTTAACCAGACCCTGTTTACTGAGGATTCACAATAATCTTTCTTCAGAGCAGCCCAAAGGGAAATTGGCTAAGAAGAAAGTGAGATCTGTGCCTTGGCGTTGGGAGTCCGGAATCACTCGAGGGCCAAGTCGTTCATGTACTGGGCGCCGAGTATCTGAGGGTGCATAATGCCCCTTTGGTTAGAACGGTGTCTTACCAGCTCTAATGGTAGCTCGACACATCCGTTCCAATTGATGGGATGGGGTTATCCAAGGGTTCATTGTGAGAGAGATGATGAACAGTGAGGTTGTAGGAGTAAACTGAAAGTAGGGAGGAGTGGGGTGTCCCCCGGGCGCAGGAGGCAACCCCAGGGACAAAGAGAGCTTGTGGAAGTTGTAGTTCAGAAGACGGACGGTGAGGTGGGGGTCAGAAGAGCCGGCGGTTGTGAGTGGAGGTGATCGGCATCACTGTTCATGCGGGAATGGAGGAAATCGTACGGAGAGAATTTTCAACCCTCATTTTGTCTTCTAAGGGCCTTGTGAAAGGATTAGGGAGTCATTGCAATGGATGAATTTCACTTTCTTGCTCAAAGGCGAGGTTGAGCCCAGGGGGAATTGGGGGGAGGGGGTCCGGCCCCCCAAAAGTTTTGGATACCTTTTAATATATTTGGGCCAAAAAATAAATATATACTTGGGAAAAAAATTAATGTATTTGGACCAAATTTTAGTAATGTTTCATTCAGGCAATGTATTTGAATCTCAAAATAATTTAAATATGCTAGTACAAAATATTATTTATCCTCAAAAAAAAATTGAACCCTCATAAAAAAATTTCCCCCAATTTTTTTTGGGTCCCCCCTATATTTTTTTCCTAGATCCGCCCTTGGTTGAGCCTCTTTCCATTGTATTTTTGTGATAGCTCGTGATCTGTAATCTTAATGGAGTATTTTTACTGATAAATATTTTATGGCGAAGTCAGGTATAATTTGGTGAAGGAATTGCGCAAGTGGGTTGCTTGTTTTATGTAGGGGGTGCGTGATATTACAAACAATATTTAAATTAAAATTTATTATTAAAAACTCATTAAAAATATTAATAACAATATTTTTTGAAACTTTGGGGGTTGTCGCTAATATAACAGAAAAATGTAGTATATTTTTTGCCCACTTCAACTTTGTAAGGGGTGTTTGGTAGCCGGGCAGGAGTAAACCAGGTTCATGAACTACTGTGGGGCTAACACGGAAAGGTGCGTTTGGTAGGGGACATTCAATTTTTTCTTTAGTTGGTTTGAAGTGTTTGGTAGTCGTCCCTCAAAATACGGATTACTCACTCCTACACGGATTACTGACTTAAATTATTGATATACCCTTATTTATACCCTATAAATTTAAAAAAAAATACTTTAATTTTATTTAAATTATTATGTTAATTAAATTTAATTTATTAATTATTATATTAATTAATTTAATTTATTTAAATCATTATATTAATATATTAAATTAAATTACTTAATTAAATTAATTGATTTTATTTATTTAAATTATTATATTAATTGATATAATTTATTTAAATTAATATATTTATTAATTGAATTTATTTAAATTAATATATTAATTAATTTAATTTATTTAGATAATTATATTAGTTAATTTAATTTATTCAAATTATTATATTAATTAATTTAATTTATTTAAATTATTATATTAATTTAATTTAATTTAATTAATTTATTAAATTTATTTAAATTATTATATTTATTAATTTAATTTATCTAAATTATTATATTAATTTATTTAATTTATCGGGTTAAGTTAACTATTAAAGTAAATATTGTGAAAATTAAGAGTGAAAAGGGTATTTCATATGTACGGGTTAAGTTGGTTTACTCCAACCCCACCATCATATTGGGATTATATTTTATATTTTTGGCCAATTTTGCCCGGGTTTGTCCCTGCCCGAAGAGTAATCCGATGGGCAAACAGATTGGAAGGCGGGATACTAAACGCCCGGATTACTCGACAAAAACCATGTTAAACCACCTACGACCCGGCTATCAAACGCACCCTAAAAAATACTTCACCACCTCAAATTAGCGAAGTAAAATATTTTGGACATTTTTATCCTTAAATAAACTAATGAAAATAAAATAAAAATAATAATAAATACTTTAAAATACGAATAACATGAAATAAGAATAATAATGATGGTATTAAATAATAATAAAATGAAATTTTCAAAAAACAAAATAATAACAATGAATAATTATAAAATTTTACAACAAAAAAAGATAGCAAATTATATTAAAAATATATGACATAATGTTTTTTTAGAATCATAAGAATTACAAACTTTCATAAAATAGCATAAGAATTATTTATTAAATATAAGAGCTCATAAATGTTTTAAAAGATCACAATAATAATAATCCAAAAGCGTTTGTTTCTTTATTTCTCTAGTATTTTCCTATAATATATTAATCATATTACTATTTTATATTATTTATTTCTGAAGTTAATAATTTTTTACCTTTTATCATCTATTTTTTATTAATTATTTTTTCTATATTTTTGTAATATATTTACTATTATCTAATTTTATTATTTCTCCCAGCGTTTTTATTGTTAGTTTATGTTACTTTTTGTTTTAGTATTTTATTGTATTTGTCGTTTTTTTATTTTTTTTTATTTTTATTAATTTGTTACAAAGGGTAAGAATTGAGTATGTCAAATATTATATAAAAAGTTGAGGGGTGCAAAAGTGTTACACTTGGGGTATCTAACAAGTGGCTGTGGCTATACCATATTCGCCATTCGTTACCATAACGGTGGCGACAGTGGATAGTTTTAGCGGTATAACAGAATGTTCATCTATTAAAATAATAAATTAAAAATTAAAAATGTATTGTAATTTAGGTCATTTTATAATTTGTTAAACAAATTCTTAATTAAATGGATTTTAATGGATTCATAATTAGGTAAATTATATTTTAGTAAACGGATTTCTAATTAAATGAAATCATAATTAGATATTTTTTTGTAATAAGGTAAATTATGATTTAGTAAATGAATTCCTAACTAAACGGATTCATAATTGTGTAATTTTTTGTAATTTAGTTAACGAATTCGTAATTAAATGGATTTAGGGTTAGGTAATTTTTTATAATTTTGTAAAAGGATTTTCTAATTAAATGGATTCCTAATTAAATGTATTCATAATTAGGTAAAAAATATATAATTTAGGTAAATTATAATTTACCTAAAAAATTAATTTTTATTTTTTTTAAAACTACGGCGACGCCAATAACGGACTAATGGTGGCGGTATCGGGCAATGGTTGTCCGCTATCGCTATCACCATTAGATACCCCTAGTTAGACTGGACAAATTTTGAGTGGAGAAAGTGAACTTCACCCTTTTGGGTAGAGGAACCCCATTGATTTTTGAATGCGCTTTCGACAAAATATGACCAGTGACCACCTTATTCTGTAATTTTAAATTTAGGGGGTGTTTTGTTCAGCTTTCTTATGTTTATAATTGGCTTATAAGTACATTTTTTTCAAAAAATGAAGAGTTTTTTTTTTGAAAAAATATGTTTATAATCCAATTATAATTTTAAGAAGTCTGCGCAAAATAAGGGCTTAGTAACTTCGGATTATTTTGGTTGAGATTTGGTTATCCAATTACTTTTGTCTTTATTTTCATAAAAAATCATGTATGTATTTCAAAAATATTCTCGAAAACTCCAAATTATGACCCCCTTGTTTTTATCAAACTCTGATGAAAGGTTTCTTTGAGATGTCTTATGATAGGATTATCTGAGCATTAACAGAACTTATTGGAACAAATACTAATTTTTGCATCTTCTCAAGGCTCAAGCACAACAATTCGTATGAATTAGGAAATATAGTAACCCAAATCCTAATTCATTTCTTTTGCTTTTGCTTTTGTGCCAAATGCAGTTATTGCTGTTGTTGGAATATCACCTATCAGTTACTACGTACGTACGTTTTATGTTTATGTTCGCTTGGCCCTCGCTTCAAATACTCAACTTTCAAATTTATCGATCGCATTGTGTCCCAGTGGCAGTAAGGCACCGCCTCACAGGGCTTGCCTAGTGAAAGTTGGGTGGTCGACTCCACTTGGGCGCAATGTCGATTGATACCGGGATTAGTCGGGCAAGGCACAGAAATGATCGTCGGCCCGGATACCCAGATCTATAACCCAGATGGTAGCATGTCAGCCGGACAAGGCACAGAAATGATCGTCGGCCCGAGTTTCCCTCTTATTACTTATCCAAAAAAAAACAAAAAAAAACTCACCTTTCAAACTTGATAATAAATACTGTCGAATATTCTGAAAGATGGTTTGAATTCGATCCGTCAAAGTACGAAGTAGGCACCGCTGACCTGAAACTCAGTTAACTAGGCAAGAAATGATCAACTTTACCTGATCCAAAGGACAAAAGCGTCATTTAATATGTGAATCCGGGTCGATTCTCATCTCACGTAACAGTTTAACACCTCGTAAACCCGCTCGATTTTTCAACTCCAACCACACAAGTCAAGTCACAACTCACAAGTCACACCCCGAGTAGAGCAGTGGAAAATTCCGGCACAAAAAGGAGAAATCAAAACTGCCATGGCCGTGGAGCTACCGGACGATTTCAGATGCCCGATTTCTCTCGAAATAATGTCTGACCCGGTCATTCTATCTTCCGGGCACACCTTCGATCGGGCCTCAATACAACGGTGGTTGGACGACGGAAAACGGACCTGTCCGATTACAAAGATGCCTTTGCCGGAGCAGCCGTCTCTAATACCCAACTACGCATTGCGCAGCATCATCTACAATTACACCATCGGCTCGTTGGGGCAGGGCCATCCTTATCCTACAGACCCACAAGGACTGATCCAGCTTTTGCTTTCTCCTTCCGCTCGGATGGAGCAGAAACTCACCTCGCTCGACCACCTAAACCGGGTTTTAAAGAGGGACTCGGCGGAACGGCGGCGGCTCGCCGAGTCGGGTGCCGTCGCGGCTGTTGTCAACTGTATCGACTCGGGGGATTCCGCCTCCGGTCTCCAAGAAAAAGCCCTGCATTTGCTTCTCAACCTGAGTCTGGATGACGACAGCAAGGTGGGGCTAGTGGCGGAGGGGATTGTGGGGACGGTGGTTTACGCGCTTCGGTGCGGTGGTGGGGACTCGCGCGCGGTGGCGGCGACCGTCGTGACCAGCCTCGCCGTGCTGGAAGTCAATAAGTTCGCTATTGGGTCGTATCCGGGTGCGATTCCGGGTTTAGTAGACCTCCTTCAAATGGGAAATTCGAGGGAGAGAAAAGAAGCAGCCACCGCTTTGTTTATGCTCTGTACTTTCTCAGATAACAGGATTCGAGCAATTCAGTGCAAGGCTGTGCCTATTTTAATCGAGAATGCGAATTCAGGCTTCGAACGGGCTGTGGAGGTCTTGGGTTTATTGGCGAAATGTAAACCGGCCAGAGATGAAATGGTTAGGTTCGGTGGGATTTTGGATGTCTTGATTGGGATTTTGAGGAATGGGAGTTCGAGGGGTGCACAATACTCTCTGTTAACACTGAGTTATCTGTGTTGTCATAGTGAAAAGATGGGGTCTGAAGCGTTAAGGTTGGGATTGTTTGAGACATGCGTTGGACTATTGGAGGTTGACAATGAAAAAATTAGGCGAAATGCAAAGACTTTGATGGAGGTATTGCAAGAGAAGCAACAGTAAATGTGATCCTGATGGTTATTGAAGACGAAGATCATTGAAGTACAAAATAGGTGGTAAGCTCATGAAAAATTTCATCTTTGATGTGAGTAGGAGTTTTTGTAATTCCTTTTTCCCGTTCTTGGAAAGATTCTGTACAGAGAGAGTCTCATAGCAATAAAATTCCTAGAAACAGTCATCGGTGTTGTACAATTTGAGTCGTCTTCATCATATGCATATCGACTCTTCTGTATCTAATGTTGTAGCAAACGGTATATACTGAAAGCTTTTTTTTCTTCCTGAAATTGCATCTTTGATGTGAGTTGGGTTTTTTCCGTTTTCTATAAAAGATTTTTGATCATATGAATGAGTTGATAACAACCCTGTCTGGTTGATTAGGAAACATCTTTGATGAGTGACTTGATTGGTTTAAGGTTTGACATCAGCTCGTGCATTAGCCCTTTTCTGGTTGTATTATTGAACAGAATTGCCTTGATATGACGATATTCGTAGCTGAGTATTCCTCCTCACCTTTAACATTTCATGAATAAGTTTGTTCGATCGATGTATACGGCAAAGCTTTTAAATATCAGCAGATCATGCCACTTATTTTGCTCGACTTCATTGATGTTATTTGCATTAGACATCAAGGACTGCATATGTTAACTCTAGTTCTAACAGTTTGGGGTCTTGCGCTGTTTCAATGTTAGATAGCTTCATCGCCATGATGGAGCAGGGCGGATGTAGGGGGGGCTTGGCCGGCCCCCACCCCCACTCTTTTTTTGTAAAAAAAAATGAAAATATATATATATATATTTTATAATTTTTTATAATGATAAAAGTTAATTTTTTAACATATCAGATGAATATATTTAAAATAAATTTTATTTTTATAGATATTAATTGTTAAATAGGTAAATTATTTTATCATTCACAATGAAAAAAATATATCACCATCCTATAAAAAAAAATTTATACTCCCAAAATTATTTTTAGCCCCCCGTAAATAAAATTTCTAGATCCACCCTTGGATGGAGCGTGTTGTTTCCTTTTGCTTGTGTCTGACTTCAGGAATATCTATAAAAACAATGGATAGACTTTTTTTTTTGATAATTAAGTTTTATTGCTTTTTTAAAATAATACAGTAGATTTAATACATGGGCTTCTCCTCGACAGTAAAATTTTTGTTTCCAGAATCGCCCAACCCGAAAACTCCGGACAGACCAGATTTCCTTCTGCCTTTCATCTTTCTTCTTCGATCACCTCTTGCTGGAAAGAGATCGCGCTGCACTTCCCAGATATTCTTAGTCATTCCGTTATCGTATACCCTTTGATTGTACTTTCTTACTTTTTGCCAATACCACAGATTTGTTTGGATCCACTCGAATTTTGCCATTGAATTTGTTTCGCTCTCAAATCGGATTGAATTTCTTTCTTTCCATAGACTCCACATCGTAGCGTGCCAGATTGCTTTCCATAAATCAGCTCCTACTTTCCCACTGAGGCATTGCATATGTTCTACAAAATGTTGTGGTATTGTTTCACGAGGAACATACTTGATT
>JAOWBN010248651.1:0-11709 GCA_028565015.1 Pinguicula moranensis | reverse complement strand
TAAGGCAAGCATTCTTGTAAGATTTTCTTACATGAGATTCCTCTCTCTTCTTTTTTTTTTTTTTCTGATGTTGCATTGTAGAGGATCCACCCCATTGCTGGAAGCGACGCCACTTTTGGCCCCAACAGTTTTGGAAGTTTCATTGCTGCTAAACTTTAAATTCCATTTGTCTTATTCATGCTTTCGGTGGGGACAAGATCAAGTGTGCGTTCACCAAGGAAGCATTTTTTTCTGAGTGTCCTTGGGGATTGAGTCGATGGCATGCATTGCCATGCTGATACTTTTGTCACATGGAGCCCCAATGGGTGATGCACTTTCTCAAGGGGTTGAATCTAGAATTTGAAAATAGGAGTCAACACTGTTTGCATAGTTTACACTTCCTTCCCTTGAGGATGCTAAAGGTGCCATGAGTCAGGAGGCAAATCGACTAAATCTTATGATTGTAATTATTGACTCAGCCACTACTTGTTATGCATTGCATGTCACTAATTTTGTAGCACTAGATTTCACTCAAGATTGCTATAGTTGTGTTCAGCATGGTCATATCAGTAGATAATGCCCATCATATGGCAGGAATGTACAATGTGGTAGAGTTCATAGTAGAGGACAAGGAAGAGGTGGCAGGAATGCTAGAAATAGAGTAGCACATGTGAGTGAAGAAGAAGGAAGTGAGTCAGTTCGATCATTTGAGATTACTGCCCGTTAACTTGAGCAGTGGAAGACCTTTAGAGTGCTTGTTGATGTGATTGAGGATAGAGTTGGTGCCATTAATGGAACTATTTTTACTCACTTTGGTAACACAGCCAAATATGCCCATTCAGGCATATACACTTGCGTTTTCATGTAGTCCTAGTGTATTTTCAAAATGGATTGGTGACTCACACTTTCACATATAATGGAAACATCAAAAAAGCTTATGGCACCTCACAAGCCATCATAGGGAAGGGATCAGTAAAGTGTACTCCTTTCATCACCTTGTCTAATGTTTTTCATTGACAGTGTTTGATGTTGAGATAATTTTGAGATTTGGTGAGAAGAATTGAAGGAAGAAAAGAGAGAGAAATCTGGCGTGAAAGTAGAGAGAAGGAATAAAAAAGAGAAGTTTATTTGCATAGACCACCACAACCCAATATTTGGGTTTGTGTGTGTATATATAAAGAACTTTTCAATATTTATCAAATGGACACCTAACTATACAATATTACAAGTATACCAACAATTCTATTTATACTAAAATAACATAAATCAAATATTTCAACCAAAATACACTAACAACTAATATACTCTAACACTCCCCCACAACCAAACATACGATGAAATTGACAAGAAGCTTGAACATAATGCTGTAAATAAGAAACCAAAACATGATGAACATTTTTTTTGAATTTTTTTAATAAGTTGCAGCAATACTACTGCAGGGTAGTGGTTCATCTTTGTAAATGAGAAGAACCAAGGGAGGCAACGAAAGTGGACAGAGACATGTGAATTTATATCACGTGGGGAAGAAATGGAGAAAGAAGATAGGGGAGAGGAGAGAGAGTTTATTGAAAATAGTAATATGTGGGACACACGAATTCATATCACATTGGAAAGTGAAGAAATCGAGGAGAATTGGAGAGAGAAGATGGATAGATGTGCACCATTTTAAAGAAAATACAAATAAATTAAAAGACAAGATGAAGAAAACTGGAAATTCCTCATGCCCACTGCTGCGACTATGCCATCCATGGGTGGTATGCCTGACTGGCCGGTGGAGGGAGATGCAAAACAACGAAAATAGTAAGAAAAGCTTGAGAAAATGCTCGAAAAACAAAAAAAATGAAGAATAAAGAAACTTGACCGATTCATAGGCGGATAAGCCTTATATGAGCTCTGGTGCCATGATAATATTTGATGTTGAGATTATTTCGAGAGCTGACGTGAAAAACCAAAGGAAGAAGAAGAGAGAAATCTGGCGTGAAAGTAGAGAGAAGGAAGAAGAAAGAGAGTTTATTTGCATAAACCACCACACCCAATATTTGGGTTTGTGTGCGTATATATAAAGAACTTTTCAATATTTATCAAATGTGCCCCTTACTATATAATATTACAAATATACCAACTATTCTATTTATATTACAATAACATAAATAAAATATTACAACCAATATACTCTAACATTCATGTTCCTTCATTTCCTATTAATTTATTATATGTCGGTGCTATCATCAATCAATTAAAATGTATTGCCTCTTTTGATGAAGATAAGGTTTGGTTTTAGGAGAAGAAACGGGAAGGATGCTTGAGACTGGCACATGGCATGATAGATTATGGTACTTGGATAGAGATGTTGATTTTGCTTTGGCGTCTGTCTGTATTTCCTGAAGGCGATGTTGAATTTATATTTATGGTTCACCACTATTGACTTGGTTATTCTTCTTTTAGTGTTTTGAGTCAGTTATTTCCTTCACTGTTTCTTAGAGAAAATAAAGAAAAAACTTTTCTATAATGCTTGTGAGCCTGGAAAACACACAAGGAGCAATTTTGTTAGTTCTAGTCATCAGACTACTGAACCTTAAATTATTCACTCCGATGTATGAGAATGTCATATTCTTTCTATATGTGTTTTCAAATGGTTTGTTAATTTTATTGATTGTTATTCTTGCATGACTTGGCTATATCTCATGAAATAGAAAAGTGATACTTTCATATTCTTTGAACATTTTCATGCATTAGTTCATACCGGTGTTATGCACCAATAATTGTGGAGAGTATGTGAACTCAGAGTTCAGTCAACATTTGGCTAGCCTGGGATTCTTCACCAAACCTCGTGTTCTTATAATCCACCTTAAAATGGGGTTTCCGAGAGGAATAACTACCACTTATTGGAGGTGACCTAATGCTTAATATTCAACATGAATGTTCCTAAACACCTTTGGAGTAAGGCTGACCTTACTGCAACCTACCTGATTAATCGAATGCCATCAAGAGTGTTAGGAAGGAAGAATCCATCTGAGATGTTGACAGGTGAGAACAAGCCCATAGTTCCTCCAAAGATATTTTGTTGTATCTGTTGGAAAACATGAACCTCGTGCTTTAAAGTGTGTGTTCGTGGGGTATTTTACTATTCAAAAGGGATATAAGTGTTGGAGTCCTATAGAGTGCTGAATCATTACTCGTATGGATGTATCTTTTCAAGAGTTTGAACCTTACCATGGAGAGAAATTCGATGCAATGCCACTATTAGTTAGTATGAGCTCTTTGAGTGTAGATGACCCTAATCGAGAGGGGAAGGACTTGCCACAGGTTATTATCGGGTCCATCCTTGTTGCCCTAGAGAGGAGTAGAGTTTGAGTCAGGATACAGTTGATGATGTCAATGAGGAGAACATAGTTCAACAAGAATCAAGAGGTTAAACAGTTGTTGTATAAAGGGATATGTACAAGAGGAAAGATAAATATGACACCAGTCAGATTAACCCAGCAGACAGTTAGCTTCAATCTATCTTGCCACAACACCAATATTTTCCGAGTGTCAGTCCTAACTCTGAACCTACTTCAACTCTTGAAGCGCCTGCATCTACTTATTCCTCATCTCCTCGTGATGCTAGAGGTACTTCTCCTTCCTTAGATGATCTTCACTTATGCATCACACAAAGGAGGCAACCCCGCAACATTGTTGAAAAGCCTCCAACTAGGTTTGTATATGAGGATGATCATGATATACTCCATTTTTGTGTCATACTCATCTCTCTCTCTTGCATATAGAGCCTTTGTTGCATCAATAAACACATTGCCATTACCGAACGATTGGAGAGTGTACAAACAGGATCCCAAGTGGGGATCAAAAATGTTGGAGGAACTGGGAGCACTTGAGAAGAATAAAAAAGCATGGAAATTTTTATCTTCCTTGCACGTTAATGACAAAACATTTAGAAAGGTTATCCATATGCCTATCATGATAATACCCACAAGTGGACAGATCAGTGTAGAACCAATGCATTCTCTCAAGGACTCGAAGTGAATAAGCTTAAATTACCACGAACCTAGTGTTTGCTTAAACGGAAGTGTAAAATGAAAGCAATTAAAGATAAGTTAGTTTTGGGTCTTTTTTTATCTATCGATTATCTCAAAAACCACCAATAAAACAACTATCGATTACTCAGAATGAAGTCGAGGAAGAAGAATGTATAGGTGCCTTCGATTCATCTACTGAGTGGGCTTTCTTTTGTTGATCAGGAACCTCTCCCGTTATGGTTTGGAATGGTATTTTAACATGTAAACCTAGTGGGATCCATTTAGTACCGAGGAGTTCCAGGTTGGTGGTTAGTGATTCATACTCTAATTGGCTATTTAGATCCGTTTGTCTCCAATTGTTTTGCAATGACTCATACGAGGGGTTCATTTAGTGCATGAGAATCACTGGCGTATTAACTTAGCCATTATTAACTTAGGTACCTAGTTATTTTGGTCTACTTGGATTCAAGTTTTAGTCGACCGATCCTCCAAGTTCCATAAATTGTATAAATACTCCTATAGAAGTGATCAATCTACTATAGGGTAACCACAAACAATCATTAAATTCAAAAACTAAGCCCTAACAATAACCTCTTAAGTAATAGCAAACACCAACACCAATCCAATGCAAATAAATCAACTACGTACCCATACAACAGGTTCAAGTACACAAATCAATAAGAAAAGCAATATAGTATTTTATAAATCCCAATAGCAAATGCATCTAAAAACAAAATTAGTCCCTTACCTTTTCTATTAGGTCAACCCCCAAATTGCTCCAAATAGGATAAGATTTGATGGGCAAACACCAATTTATGGATTGGAATCCTTCTCTCCCCTTGATTTTTAATGAATTTCAAGAAGTAAATACAAAAAATCTAGAGAGAAAGAGGAGTAAACTAGAGAGAGAAATGGTACTTGTAGAGAATGAAAGACTTTTGAAAAATCTAGGGTTTAAGGTATTTATAGGACTATGTTTCAAGTGGGGGGAAATAGTAATTTTCTTCCCAAAATTCCCTTTTCCATCTGAATGTTTCCTAGATGGTGCAAGAATAACTGGCTTGTGGCTTCAAATCATCCTTGATGTGTGCCGTTTTGATCTTTGGCGGTTGCCAAACATTATGGTTTGGTGACTCTATTGGTTGACACTATGCGCTAGGTTTGGACTTGGCATATAAATTTGTCCATTGGTAAGCGGTAGTGCCTTCCACCGCCCGTCCGCCTCTTTAAGTCATAATTTTGCCTCCACCACCCGTCCCGAACTCTCGCCTCTTGTGAACAAGGGTTTGATTAGGACAAGATTTAGGGTTTAAGTTTAATTTTGATTTATTTTTCATTTATGTTTGCCAATTACTAATGCTTTGCACCTGCACCTGCTGAACTTCATGTTCTTGACCTACTAATGCATTGAGGAATAGGAAGTGTTCAAGACCTAAATGAAAACTAGCATTCGCGGAAGTGTAATTAGGGTGCAATGTAGGTTTAATTTTGGTTTGCATTGAGTTAGTTAATTAATTTCATATTTTAGCAGCTTTGTTTTGTAAATTGCGTTGAGATTAGTTAATTTTAGAATTGAGATTTGTTAATTTGACTTGGTTTACTTCATAAGTTTTATTTTCAAATAATTTGTGTTTAAGTTAATTAATTTCAGAATTCAAATTCTCGTTTGTCTTCAGTTTGCTTCGAAATTCGAATTCTCTTCTTCAGAATTCATGTAAATTCAAAGTTTTATCCATAGCTTCTTTTATGAAATATCAAATATTTATATGCGTTGTTTGCAGAATTGACTCAATTTCCATAGGAACCCATGATATGGCTTCTACGTTGAACTTGAGGTTGAATGGAGGTTTGTTGAACTTATTGTGTTGGACTGTAACTTATTGTATTGCATTTTAAATTTGAACTTGAGGTTGAATTTGTATTTGAAATTATTTTGTTTTGTTTTCTTGTGTTGATTGTTTAACTTGAAGCATTTATTGCATTTCATTTGATGACAGACTAATTCGAAAAAAGACAGATTTACAAGTACAAGTTGACTTTTGTTGCATTGGATCATTTTTGGTGGATCTTAGAATCTTCTTTGACAAGGTACTGATGGTTCGTAGCGTGTTCTGGCTCATTCTCAACATGTTTTGGCGCAGTGTAAACGGGTGCCGAACACTGTGCAACTATTTCCTACTTGTTTTTGATGGGGCTCTAATTCAGTTGTGGCAGGCACCAGCCTCTTTGAAGCTCCTTTGCCTTTCTTGGCTATTTCTATCTCATTTCCAACCCTTTATGATCTATTTTCACAACAATTATCCCAGGTACTTAAAAACACAATTAAGGGGGAAACAGGTAAAACAAACACAAAACACATACGAATTTCTAGAAAAACAAAAACAAAGAGAGGATAAAACAATGATGAATTGGTACGAAATCAATTCATCAAATCCCTCAAACCAAAACTTTGCTTGTACTCAAGCAAAGGAAAGACTCAAAAAGAAGAAAAACATAAGAAATGCCTAAACTCTCCTAAACATGCATGCTAGAGATCTAACTACTTTGTCATTCATTTCACACTTCTAATCGTTACTATGCAAGATGCAAATAAATTCTTAGTGGTCTATAAGATCCATCAAAGAGCATGTTCAAGTCTTAAGTCAATATGAGAACTTACCACCTATATGCCGACCACTTATCATGCAATCCTTAATCGTGTGTGTACTAGGACACACTGATAAGTCTTGTTTATACCAACTTATAGCTGTCCTTTATGCTTGAATCTTGTCACTCTTTGATCAATAAAATTTAATTTTCATATTCATTTCTCGTTTCTTACAAGGATTTAACGGGCACACCATGCGAGTGCGAAAAACATAGAGAAATGACCATCCACTTTAATAAAGGTCGCAACCTAGTTGTAACACCTTCCAATCATTTTGGCGGGAAAGTGGACAAAACCCTATGTATAAAAGGACTATTGAATGAAGGAATCTATCCATACTAAGGAGAAAAATATCTTCCGATGATTTTTCATGGAAAGTAACGACTCACGGAAACAAAAAAATGGAAGAATCCATCTATTGACATACTTTTGGATCTCGATAGAGAAGCAACAAGGAGTGAAGGCTCTATAAGCAAAATGAGCTCTTACAAACTCAGCATCCTAGCCAAGGGAGTTTATGAACTATGACCTATATCTTGGTTATCCTTCAAGAAGCTTGTGTTTTGACAATGAGCTAAACCCCTATTTTAGGACATGATGTTGCCCCTTCGTTTATTTTGTGTGGACTGGTTTTGAATGTTTAGTTATTGTTGCTTGGTTTTATGGCAATTCATTTCAAACTAGCATGTGATTGGACCATGTGCTACAACTTAGGCATTGTTCGAAATTCGGGAGAGGAGAACTTAGTCAAAAAATTTTAAAACCAACCTCAAGTACCTTTAACACAAAGTTCTATATAGGAGTGTTCATTGGAAAGATGCCATCGTGTGCGGGTTTCATGAGTCTCAGGCCTCTTTGTAGGTCGCATGAAATTCGAGAGAGGAGTGTGACCCTATTAAGAGAGGATTTTGTGAAGTGGAAATTTTTTATGCGTTAGGTATAAAATTCAAGAGACGAATGTCTACATATCGCATGAGAAGACCTACTCTCTAGAGAAATTAAGGCTTAAAGGAAGAAATTCGATGGGCAATTAAGCATTGAGTCTAGTCACTGAACTGAGAAGCTAAGTATGTACAAATGTGTGTAGAGGTGAAGTCATTTCCCTAGAACTCTAGCCAAAAGAAGTTATCCTTTAATTTGTGTCCATTAAACCAAAAATACCAAAAAGAATTATTTAGTTAAATTGCATTCATGTCTCTGTTTGTAGAGTAGTACTTAAACCAACTGTTGTTCGTCCAAATTACATGCAAATTAGCTAAAGTTGGTGCCTATCTTTTACAATCCTCATGGTTCAACATTCAACTTATTCACTTTATTACTTGCTCAACTTTGTGCACTTGCAAATGCTACAACAAGTTTTTGGTATCGTTGCTAGGGATTGTTAGTTTAGATAATATCAACCCTTAGTGAGTTTGTAGCTAGATTGGACTATGTTTTATTTTAAGATTACTTTACTTTCAGTTCTCTTGCGTGTTCAGGAATCAAGATGTATATGAACCCCTATGAAGGTGAGAATTCAAATTGAGAGACTCGGAGACTAAAAAAGCTTTTTGAGCACAAAGGAGAGCTCAAAGAAAAACAAGAAGAATTCAATGAATTATGGCAAATGTGGGTGATGTAGTTGAAATGCCAAATGAGGATGATAGACTAATAGGGGATTTCGTTCTACATCAAGCAGAGGAAGACATCCCATCCATCCGAAGGCCTGCCATCCAAGCCAACAATTTCGAGCTCAAGCCAACCAACATCCAGTTATTGCAACAACATTCCACTTATGGTGGTTTGTCTATTGAAGATCCAAACTTGCATGTGCGAGCATTTGTTGAAATGTGTGAAACTTTAAAGTATGTTGGAATAAGCCAGGAAGTCATCATGCTTAGGCTTTTCCCATTTTTCCTCAGAGACAAAGCAATGAGATGGCTCCAATCATTGCCATCAAATTCTAATCCCAACTGGGATGATTTAAGGAAACAATTCTTAATACACTTTTTTTCCACCTTCCATGACTGTAAGGATATTGAGTGAGGCCACTTCCTTCAGGCAACATGTTATGGAGATATTGTATGAAGCTTGGGAAAGATTTAAGGATCTATTGAGAAGATGCCCAATCATGGATTGTCTCATTGGAGGCAAATTTAAACTTTGTATAATGGATTGGAGAGCATTACAAGAAGGGAGATAAATGCCGCACAAAATATGATACTTTCACGAAGAAGTCATGCAACAAAACTTACACTCTGCTTCAAGACATGACCCAAAATTGTTACCATTGGCCAAATGAAAGGGAAAATCAGAGAAAGGCAACCAGAAAATACAAACTGGACAAAGTTGATACACTTGCTTCCACTGTACATGCTCTGAATTCAAAGATTTAGAGTTATATGTCTCAAAGCTCACCCACTAAAGCAGTGATGATGGTCCAATAGCCATCGTATGAAATCTGTGGTGGAGGATATCCTTTAAAACTTTGCCAAGACAAGGCTAAAATTGACAACGTTCCTATGGAACAACTCAACTATGTAGGCAACCAACAGAAATTCTCATACAATTTCGAGTGCAACAACTTTAACCCTTAAAGGAATGACCATGCCAATTTTTTCTGGAGCAACACTCAGCATGTCCTAAACCCCACACCACAAAATTTTTCGTAGTTTCAGTGGCAAATGCAAAAGCCCACTTATCAAAGGCCTTAGAATGATGAGATGATAACACAATTGGTTGTAGCACCAAGAGCACCACACATTTGATTGCGCTGCCAGCCGCCGCCTCAAGCAGCTTTATGCAAGAGACCCGAGCTAACTTCAAGGATCAAGTTGCAGGCATAAGGAACTTAGAAACTCAAGTAGGTCAGTTGGAAAACCAATTATCTAAGAGACCACCAGGTGTTCTATCAAGCACCACATAAGTTAATCCTAAAGAGCAATATAAGGCAATTACCTTGAGAAGTGGAAGAAGTAGAGGAAAATCTGAGACATGCTCCTACCCCTAAGCAGAAGATTGATCAAAAGTTGGAGGAGCTGCCTCAACAGGAGATTGAGGCTTTTCCTCAAAAAACAAGGGAAGTTGTACACACAGTTTCAGAAATTCCTTGAACTATTCAAGAAGGGACACATAAACATTTCCTTAGTCGAATCCCTAGAGCAAATGTCTTGCTATGTTAAATAAGGACATCTTGTATAATAAGCGCAAGTTCGAGGACTACTCAAATATTCAGACAAATGTTGCCAAAGGAAAAGAACCTGAGGAGGATAACAAAGATGTGGCATGACAAGCACATAGTCAAGCGAAGTTTTTACCCTTGACAAAAGTATTAATCTTCAACTCACTACTTTGGTTGTTCCCGGATAAATTAAAAAGTGAATCTTGGGAGGCAACCCAAACCCCCACACCCCACACCACCATTTTTTTTTATCTAGAACAGGGATACCCTCAACCCTCTCTCCTATATTTAATCCGCACTTCAAATTAATGTTTTATCTATTCTGAGCTTTAAGTTTGGAGAGGGGTGTAGACTGATTCTTGCTTGGTGTATAGACAATTTCATAAGAGTTTATTTCTTTTTGTGTATAATTTTTATTAGTTTAAATAGTCAACCAGATAATGCAAATGTTGATTTTATGGTATGATGCAAATCATAGCAGAAGAGGGATCCTGCAATATGAGGATCTGATGAGGATATTGGAGGGAAGCTATTGCTTTGGGTATTTGGGGACAAGCATAGTCATCTGCACATCCAGACCAAAAGACTTCAAACTTTCATGAAATTGGGTTATAGGAAAATTATCGTGCAATTAAACAATTGATGTGCCATAAAAGCATGAGACATACCATTTAAAAACTCAGTAATTCTTTTCAGTTTTTACCCTAATAGCCCATAAAAAAGACCTGTCTTTCTCAAGAGTTTCCCGCCTACACTCAAACCCTAGCTTTCTCAAATCGCCGCCTGTAAAGAAAACGACCGCAAAGTTGAGTTTCTAACCTACTAATTCGGCCATTGTTATACTGCAGTTGTTGTGCGCTACCACTCGGGTAAGTATAACTATCCTGAGGCCTTTTATTTGAGGATTTGAGGGTAGTAGAGTCAAACTTGAAAGACTAAGTCGAAATAGCCCCTAAAAGAGTGTGAGTTACGAAAAAAGAACCTCAAGGTAACTTTAAGGGGGCGAAAGCCCAATAGTTTTATGATTCTATGTTGGGTATTCTGGACATTATTAAAGAGCGATGAATGGAATCTAAGTTTCTCGTTGGTTTGTGGGTAGTGCCAAATGAAGATTATGTTCCCATGGAGGACTTTGCCCTTCCTCAGGCTGAAGAAAAAGCATCATCCATCCAAAGACCAGCCATCCAAGCAAATAACTTTGAGTTGAAGCCAACCACAATTCAGTTGCTACAACAACATTCTACATATAGTGGCTCATCAAGTAAAGACCTGAACTCGTGCTACGTGCATTTGTCAAAATATGTGACACTTTAAAGTATGCAAGTATCACACAAAAGGCTATCAAGCTTAGACTTTTTCCATTTCCTTTCGGAGATAAAGCTAGAAGGTGGTTGCAATCGTTATCTCCTGGTTCCATTCGCACCTGGGATGATTTAAGAAAGCCTTTTTTGATACAATTCTTTCGACCTTCAATGACTGCATGAATATTAAGTGAAATCACATATTTAAGGCAGCAACATGAGAAAGATTCAAGAACCTTTTAAGGAGCTTCCCAAATCATGGTTTACTGCATTGGAGACAGATTCAAGCTTTTACAATGGCCTTGAAAGTAAAACAAGAAGAAAGATCAATGCAGTTGCCAATGGCACGTTCATGAAAAAACGTACAATGAAGCATACACATTTTTGCAAGCTATGGTTCAAAAATTATTATAGATGGACAAATGAGGGGGGAAATCAAAATAAAGTAGGTGAAAAATATGACGTGGACAAGGTAGATGCATTGGTTGCTGCTACACATGATATGATCACAATGTTTGAAATAGTTATGAGTCAGGGCATGACTCCAAGGCCTATGATGGTGGTGCAACAGCTATCACGTGAAATCGGGGGGGGGGGGGGGGGTTG